>VXBT01004785.1:306638-337986 GCA_013400235.1 Oriolus oriolus
GATCGCACAAATTTCCCCTTGTCTAAATTTGCTGCAGGAAGGGAAAGTACATTTCGGCGGGATGCTTTAGCACCGTGTGCCAAGCAGTTTCGTATCCCTGTGGCATCCGGCGGTGGCCGTGGGCTCTGGGGAAGCCCTGTGCCCGTGGCTCAGGTGGTCATCGGTGTCCGGCCCAGGTGCTGTGCCCACAGGGGAGGTGTGCCGGACACCTCGCTGTGTCCCAAGGGAGGCCTCTGGGTCCGACACGCCTTTAACTGCCCAGAGAGGTGGTGGAGTCACCAACCCTGGAAGTGTTCAAGAAATGGCTGGATGTGGCACTTAGTGCCATGGCCCAGTTGACAAGGTGACGACCAGCCAAAGGTTGGACTCAATGACCACAGAGGTTTTTTCCAACCTAACTGATCCTGTGCATTTTAAGCGCAGAAAGAGACATTTCTGTAGGAGGACAGCTGTTTTCAAAAATCTCTTCTATGTGGCATTTGATGACATCTCAGTTTAGCTACTGGGTGCACCGATGAAGTCACCAGCTGTCCCACTGTGCAGCTCTTTGGCCTCCCCGTTTGCTCTAGAAGCAGCACTTTGTTCTCCCATGAACTGCCTGACAGACCCAAGGATCCCTTAAACAGCAGTGCCCCACGACCTGGGCACTACTCAGTCTCGTGTATGGAGAACAGCATGACGGTTACGTTCACGTTATTTTATAAAACTTAGCTAATAGCCCTGCTGTTTTCAGACATTTTACTGTGCTTAGAATTGGGATGCTACATCTCATCACTGCTTTTCTCGCTCTTCGGTGCAGAGCAAAAGGAGGTTTTGTCCTGATAAAGTTAACCTGGAGCCCACTGGACCATTAATGATCCAGGCGTCTTTTGTTTAAACCCTGCCTTTACCACGAAGGCAAGTTCTAAAATTATTGTATCACCTACATTTTGAAAAGACACGGTTACCCTTTATATTTAAGTAAAAGACTGTACTTCTGAGTATAAAATAGGTTACTAGACCAGTGTAAAAGGAAGTGGATGCGATATTAATAGAGTGGTGTTAGCCAAGGTGTTTGCACTAGTGCTCAAAAAGGAACTGAGTAAGAATTACTGTTCTTATCATGAAGACTTAGACTGCTAATAAAGACACATATGTCGTAACATGTTTTAAAATGTCATTTCTGACAAGGTGCTTCCATAGGTGTTTTGGAGTTGGGTATTTTCCTTTAGCTGTCCCTTGGCCTCTGAATGCTGCCATCTTTTCTTCAACAGCAGCAAAGATTACCTCACAAATCCTGCCTGCATGCTAAATAATATTTCTTGTTTTCACTGGGGAGGGAGAGGGAGAAATACATGTTCTAACAAACATTAATGTCTGTTTGTGTTCCCTGGTTAAACCCATCAAGTTAGACCATGGAATCATGGAACGACCCAGGCTGGAAGGGACCTTGAAAGCTCATGTGGTCCAACCTTTCCTGGAAAAGGGAGCCTAGTTGAAACTATCTAGTGCCCTGTTCAGCTGTACCCTGAAAACTGCCAGGGAGGGGGACTCTACCACATCCCTGGGGGCGTTGTTCCAGTAAATAACAGCTCTTACTGCAAAAAAAAAGTCTTGTGTTGAGATAAAAGATGGAGAGCCCATTACCAGAACAGGCTGATTTGTTCTCTCAGTGTCATAAAGCCTGGATTTTCTAGACGATTTGTCTCAGAGAACAATGCTGTTCTGTGCCACAGGCAGCTGCTGGCTTAGTTTGGTTCACCTCCCAGCACGTCTAAAAAAAGAAGAAGAGTGTTTAGACCCAGCCTTAGTTCCCTAATGGAAAGTCACTTCAGCTGAAGAAAACTCTTCTAGAGTGAATTCTTGAAGAACTACTGTTTAGCCTTTGAAAGCAAATGGAATTTGAGTAAAAACATTAATTGCCCCAGACTGTAAAAGCCTGGAAGTCTCTTTACGTCACTCTCTGAATTTGCTTTGAGTTTTATAATGTATCCCAAAATACTAATTTCTGTCATCAGATCTGATCCAGTTCATTTATTTTGCCACAAGATATCTTTTTCTTATAGAAGCTGCCAGATAGTACTTAAAAAGTACTACAAAAATGAATGTCTTGACATCCATGGACATCAGGTAAAACCCATAAACTACTTGGATTTTCCAGTAGCATTGTGATAACTTTTCTAAGATTATCTTACTCTGGCAGATCTTTTCCCATGCCCCAATTTTTTCTGGAAAAAAATGAGACCAATCTTAAGGCTTTAGAATACATATTTTAATGTATTTTCTTAAAATATTAGTGTATTTACACAAATTTCTCATTTAAAAAATATTCTGTACTTGCCTATTTTTAAACATCTAGTTTAAAAAACATCAGCCTGATGACTACATCACACAAATATGAAAGAACATTCATTGTAGATGTGAGCAATTAAAAAAATACAGCACAGAAACACGTACCATTGCATTAACAGTAAGTGAGTGCACATTTTTAAGTTGCTAGCTCCCACAAACAGTTCTTCTCATAGAATTTGCTTAGTCTGTGTCAGTAACTTCTACTCACTTCTATATTGGAGTTCCTGTTTCTTTTTCCTTCACAAAAATCCCCCCCCCCTTTTTTCTTATATAGAGGTTGCAATAAAATGCATTACAGTAGTATTTCATTTACAAAACAAATGACATAAAAAACTTGTTTCTTAACCCATTGGATTGTGTTTCACTAAAACAATGTCCTTTCATGGAGATGCGAGAGAGATTCCAAGAACTGTCTGGATGTGGAAAATGATCTCAAAGCAATCCTGCCTGGAAAGGTGGACTTGAATTGCTGCATGATGTTGTGCAGATTCCCCTTTGGAAGGATCTCATCATCAGGTTTAGTAATTAGGATAGCATGTTAAACGTTGTGTTTAGTCAAAATAAATACAAATAAATTAAAAACAGATTATGGAAGGAAATTATTCTCTTATTGCTTGGAGGAAGGCTGAGAAGTGAAGCTTGTGGCAATATCTAGATTACACATGAATGGCAGATCCTTTTACTTCAGTAGTACTCTCTGAACAAGGAAACAACAGCTATGAACAGGGCTGTGATTTTGGAGAAAGACAGTAGAGATCTTCTTTCAAACTTTGTTAGGAAGCCGTTTTCCTGTGGAGAAGAGCACACACAGTTAGGGACAGCTTAAAAACAACATGTAGGGAAACCACACCACTCTCTCCTAGTGTCAGATTAATACAGTGCTGCAGCATTGTGCATTGAGGGACAGCTTTTCAGAGCTCTGCCTCCAAAAGATGAATAGGGCTTTAACAAATGTTGCTGAAAATAGCTGCACCTTGCTGAATGTTTGTTTTATTTCCAAGTCAAGACTATGCCCTCCCTGTGTAAATAGAAAACAAACATAAACTCTATCATCTGAGCCCACATCTTCCAGGAAGGTACAAGTACTATGTTTCTGATGTAGTAATACACTCAGAAATCTCTTCCTTTAAGCTTCCCTATTCTACTATGATGAGCCACCTATTATGACAGAATGTTGCCAGGAGTTGATATTTCTCTTAAATGAAATTGACTCTATTTGAAAGAGATGGAAAGAGAAGCCTTTAAAATAAATCCGATGCATCAAGGGGCCATGAGTCACTATCACCTTTTTTTTTTTTGCTGCTGCAGACAGAGAAGGATTAAAACAAGCAGAAAGAAAAAAAAGGAAAAGCAAGACACTAGAAAATAATTCAGGGGGAAAAAAAGTAATAAGAAATATGAGAGAAGTGGGATGAGAGGGGGTGGAAAGAGAAAGTAACATTTACATATAAGTAAAGGAAAAAAGTACCAAGGAAATAACTGACACTGGTGTCATTGATTCTCAGATTCCCCTAAGTGCAAAAAAAAAAAAAAAAAAAAGTATTGGCGTGATGAAGCTTTGCAAAGCAAAAGGGACTTTCCCTTCCTGGCAGAATGGGCATTTCAGCAGCTTGGAGAAATAGTCCACTTATTGACAAGTATTTTTCTCAGCACTGACTATTCCTAGATGGAAGTTCTAGGACTATCTCAGTCCAGAGAAGATTTAATGCCAGTTGTACTTAACTGTACATTTGTTGTAAGTAAAACTGATTTGGGGGATTAAATAATGGCTCTGTTGAAATCCACAGGAAAAGTGCAGACTTGATTTATGAGGATCACACCTGTGTATTCTTTCCTTACCTTGAACTTAAGTGTTTTTTGACCAACTCCTCTATGAAAGCAAAATTGCTGCACTGACCTTAGGATGCCACTTAATTTTAGATTGGAAATTTCAGGGTACACCTAGTTTAACCTGCTTTGAGCAGGAGGCTAGACCACATTATTTTCTAAGGTCCTTTTCAACCTGAATTATGATATGATCTTGTGATTCAAAATTGGGAAGTGCCTTTTAAAAAGAAAGTTGTCTTTTGCCACTGTTCTGTTTAAAGCAGAAGAAAAGCTCTCACTGTAAGTCTCAATGAGACATTCCAGACACCAAATATTAAACCAGCAAATGAAACCCTGAATAAAATGGTTTTGACAGTGTCTATAGCAATAATTAATGAAATCTCCTAATCTAGACTTTGGTGGAAAATGAGAAACTCACCCAGCCACCGTTTGCATCAATCCATTCGGCTTTGTTGTTTATGATGTACTCTGTGATGAAATAAGAGATCTTCTCCTTCTCCTCTGCAGTCAGCTGAACCCCATGCTCTTGAAGCTTCTTGGTGAGAAGACCTCCAAACGTAAATATGGTCATAATTCGTCCCCAGTTAGTATTTCCATCAGCAAACTTTTCGTCCATGACTCCGTTGAATATTCTCTTGGCAACAGCTACAGAGGTGATGTCCATCCTGTCCAGGAGTGGCCTGAGAGCCTCCTCGGTTTGGTCTTGCAGGGAAGATGCAATGCTTCTCAAGACATGAGCCACCCTGGTCTGGGCTGGTCCGAGGTGTGATTCCTGGAGCACATACTGCAGATAATCCTGAGCTAAGTAGTAAACGTAGTAGAACTCAGCAGTTCCCATTCAATACGAAGTGCGGAGAGCAGTTCACCGCTCTTAATCAGGGTTGGCAGTGAGCAGCCACAGGACATGCACACGGTTTTGTTTCGTCTGGTTTTGATGGAATCTTTCTGTTTGCATCGCAGAATTTCCTGTAAAAGGTAGTGACTTAATGGTATGCGTTGGGGGAATATGTTACAGAGGAAATGAAAGTAAAAGCATCTCCTTTTATGTCGAGTGATTTACTTCTCCAAGTGGTGGCTTAGTTCTCGCTACTAAAATTGACCAGATTTTACCACATTCTTTAGTGGCATAAATTGGCATTTCCTAGGGACTTTTGCTATGCACCACTAGCAGAGGTTTGGCATTTGGCTTGCAAAATTCCAAGAATGGTGTGTGCTAGCAAAGGTTAGGCATTAGGATAGCTTGAAAAAACATGCCCAAGAGGTGCATGCTGTTGGAGATGCAGCTCCCCCAGCACCCCCAGTCCAACCTCCTTGCTGCCAGGGTTAAGGCTGCAATCTGTATTGCAGGTTTATGGGTTATTTCTGGTCACAACTTTGGGAAGAAACTGGTAGACATTCCCAACAGGATGGAAGAATGGATAAACTTTCTTCAGCGCTCAGGGAGTTTCACCGAAGTGCAAAAAGTGGGAGCACAACAGTGGTACAATTATGGATGGACGAAGGGGAAAGTCAGCTTTATAGCATTATCCCTGTTCCAGACTTTCCCACACTCTGAGCGCTCTTCAAGGTCCTTCTTTGAAGATTTGAATGGGAAGCTTCAAAGATTTCTTTCCCCCATGGGGAGTTCTGCTGTAAAACACATTATAAGTATAAAAGACAATGCTAATGCAGGCAGCATGTCAGAACATGGGATGGAAAATACGGGGCCAGTGATGTGTGATACCACCTGAATCTTTTAGGACAGGTAACAGAGAAGTATGATACCTACAACTGCTCTTAGATTCAATTTTCCTGTCATGCTGTTATTTTTGGGAGAAGAGGTAGGGGTATCTAGCCAGCTTTTTGCTTACAAACATCCTCTGAGGCAATCTGATCTTGCTTAAGGGTCAGAATGTGCCTGTAGAGAACTTCACCCCATTGCAAAGGCTTCAAAGAACGGCAAGCAGTTTGATGTCTTGAGATCCTTCTCTTTCTCCATCACCCTTTCTTTATCCCTCTGCTTCTTACTCACCTCTCTTTCACTGCTCTTCCTTCTCTGAAAGCAAAAGGCACTCCCAGCACCCCCCACCAACAGCTTTTCTTTGTCCCAGGAGTGGCTGTGAGCCTGTTTCCAGTCCTGGGCACTCCCTGATGCTCAGACCTGTGGAAGAGGAGCAGAGCTGTGTGCCTGGTGGCCAGCTCGGGGCTGCAGTCTCAGGTGTCAGGATAACACTGGCACCTAATTACACTGGAGAAAGCCTGTCTGGACTGTGATACAGCTCGGATGTCAAGCACACTGCTAACCTCAGCCAGCCCACAGAATGCTTGTGTGGCTGTTCTGACATCAGGAGTTTTTGCAGAAACCCATGGGTGGTTTCCATTTCCTGCTCAGGTTTTTTCTGTATGTGGTGAGTCTGGCCGAGAGTGACGCAGTGCTCTTCCATCATAGCGGGGCTCGAAACCTCGAGCTAGAAGCAGCACAGCACAGCATCCAGCACTTCAGGATTATTTCCCCCACTTTCTCTTGGAAGCAGAGAGAGAGGGGGCTTGGTGCTGCGTTCACCTTGGGGAGAGAATGTGTTTCAGAGAGCAGTGGGAGCTGGAAAACTCCAATGTTAAATGTTACCCCCAGGGAAGGATGTGATGCCAAGACTGGGAGTGAGCTGGGCATAGAATGCTGGATCTCCCCTCTTTCATACAGTCACGTTCTTAGCAAAGCTCATTTTGAAAGATCAGAGGTGTTCCCTATCCAGTACCTGCAGCTGTTGCTTTGGCAGAGCTGTCGGGCTGACTTTGCCTTTGTTATATTCAGTGATTTCAGCAAAATGCTAACATTTTATGAGGAATGCAGATGGAAAAAAAAAAAAAAGGATGTAACAATCCCTAACTCTTTCCAACTGGACAGGAGTGTCTGGTGCAGAGGGAAGTCATTACTCACCCAGCCAGCTCCCCTCCTGTCAGATGCTTGCTGCAAACAGGGATGAGAGAGGTACTGGAGCAGACATCACAAGAACCTTCTTCCTATATAGCACAGTCTGTGAAATTATATATCACTCCCGAATTTCTAAGTAATGGATTAATGAAAAGCTTTTTGTATTCTTTGAGAATATAAGTAATAGCTGAATATGAGAACAGTGAACAATACCTGAGCAGACCAGTTTTGTTTTCTTCATCATTGGCAGTAGCAGAGCACAGGCAGACACAGATATTTCTTCATTAGTGGAGCATTTAGGATTCTGAGGAGGGTGATGAAATAAGACCATTATTGAAAGAAATCATTGTTACTACCTTGGCAATTTCAGTGCAAATGCTGCTACTGACAGTCCCTTGATTTCTTAAAGGGCTGTGAGGTGAAGCTGAGGGCTCAGCTCCCAGAATGGGGTGGCAGCTCTGAGCAGACAGCTCTAACAGCCAGCTGTGACACTGGTGACCAGAGCTCAGGATGGAGCTGTTGAAAATGCCCCAGGTCTCTCTCCTTCAATGTTTTCAATGGCGTGCAGTGCAGGGTGCAGTTCCAAGTGCTGGATGTTCAGTCGCGGTGACAGTTTATGTATCTGTACACACAAGTGATAATGGCCAGCTCTGAACACTCTAAGAAATCAGCTTTGGGATCTCTTGCATCATGCCACTCTAATGCTTTGAGTCTCATTTTTTGCATTAGGCAGTGTCTTGCTTTCTTCTAGCAGACTTTATTCTGATTTTGCTGTTGTAAGTGAATACCTCTAACTTAATGAAACTCTACTTTGTTTCCTACCTGCTGTGTCTCCCCACTGCTGCATAGACTGCATTCTCATACACTGCACTGCTTCTTCCTTGGCTTCCTCTTTGCTGAATATACTTCAGGTGTTAATTGTTAATAAAAGGCTTGAAACAGAAACCAGCTTGACAGGGAAGCTCAAATGCAAACCCATCCCTCACTACTTAGCAATTGGAAGGGGCTTCAGATACTTTGATTTAAATCTGTGCCCTGTGGATTTCAATCCAGATCCTACTCTAACCTGAAAAGGCTTATTTTTCCAGAACAGATGGGGACTGAGTTGACAGATCCTCATAAAATTGACTTGTGAGAGACGATGTTATCTCATCGCGTTCGAGACAAAACCAAGCCAAATAACAAAAGCTCTGCTGCTCTATCCGTGCTGCATCTGCCTTGCCAGAGTTGTTCCAATTCCAGGTGATTTTGGGAACTGTGATTATTTGTGTGCAAGAACAGTCCGAGGGCCTTAACAAAACGATCAGAGATTTTTTTCCTGCTTTTCTTCTCTTTTTGATGTCCACGCCGGGGTGGTTTTTTTTTTGGGTTTTTTTTTTTTGGCGTGGTATTGGATTTCATTGCGAAAGAACGGCTCGGTTCACTTGTAGCTTTGCAGCTGTCCTGCACGGCTCTGGTACGAGACTTGGGGAGGTTTGGTGGCTTTGATGTGCCGTGGATGCTGCCGCCGGCGGTGCGGGCGCCGCGCTGGGGCCGCTTGCCCAGTGGAGTGCTGACATCTAGCCGCAGCCGGCCGCGCTGCAGCAGCGCCCGGGGAGCTCCGATTTTGGGTCCTCTGTGCAGCCAACACCTAAAGTCCCATAGGGTTGGATCTCTGGGGTGCTGGTGAGCTGAGTGGATAAGTGATGTTTGTGTTGCCGGCCGTGCCCTGGGCTGCAGCCGAAGCGGCGTGGGCAGCAGCAGATCGAGGGAGGGATTCTCCCTCCGGGCTCTGGTGGGACCCCACTGCAGTGCTGTGTCCATCTCTGGGGTCCCCGGTGCAGGATGGACATGGACCTGTTGGATCAGGTCCAGAGGAGGCCACTAAGTTGCTTAAATGGATGGACCATCTCTCCTATGAGGAAATTGGGATTGTTCAGCCTGGAAGAGAAGGCTTCGGGGTGGGCTCATTCCAGCCCTCCGGAGCCTGAGGGGGGCCTGCAGAAAGGATGGAGAGACACTGTTTACAGGGGCATGGAGTGACAGGACAAGGGGGAATGGCTTCGAACTAAAAGAGGGTGGGTGTAGATTAGATATTAGGAAAAAAATCTTTACTGTGATGGTGGTGAGGCACTGGAACAGATTGCCCAGAGAAGCTGTGGCTGCTTCATCCCTGGAAGTGTTCAAGGCCAGGCTGGATGGGGCTCTGAGCAGCCTGGTCCAGTGGAAGGTGCCCCTGCCAACAGCAGCGGGGTTGGGAGTAGGTGATCTTTAAGGTCCTTTCCAAGCCAGACCGTTCAGATTCTCTGATTCTATGAATTCTGTCAGCCAGGAAACATCAAAGCCTCCTGTCCAAAGCATGGAAATTTTGGGAGCAGTTAACTTTAAAACACTTAAGACCATCTCCTAATGTTTCTTGGATGGAGACAAAGTAGCAGGATCCTGGATCTCAATTTCTGTGGCAATTCAACGAGAGACTTTGACCCAGCTTGCATTCTGTGTGTCAGACGTGCGCTGAAGACAAGCTCCAGGGAGGATGGGAGGATGCAGCTGGTTTTGCATCCTCTGGGCCAGCTGAAGCACTCTGGGCTAATTGGAAAGCCAAAGTGGTCCCCAGCATAAACTAAAGCAGGTAACTACTCCAGCTTACTGTTGAGCTGTGGTGCCATCCAGAATGACTGAGGGCTGAGCAATAGGGCATAAGCTCTCTCCTGCTCCCCAAACACCATGCGGCAAATTCTGGGAGGGTGGATCAAATGGAGAGATTCCATTGCTCAAACATAAGAAAGTGGTCATTCAGCTCCCCTTATGACTCCTCTGTAGCCCTCCAGAGAGCCAAGGGAACCGTAGGAATGGCCAGCTTTGGCTGTGTTACTCAGGATTCAGCTGCTGCCTCGTCACTTCCCCTGGTAACTCATCTCAAGCCAGAGCCTGTTTTCTTCTGAAGCCCAGGTTCTGTCATCACCGTGAGTCAAGGAGCAGCCAAACATACTTCTCCACTGTGCATGTGTCACGTGGCATCCGTGTGCATGTGTGCAGACACATGCTCTACATTCTCATAAGCCTTTCCCAATGTTTATCTCGGATTAGGAGAATTTGAACACGTAGTCATAGTTGTCAGCAGTGAGCCACAGAAATGTAAAGGTCCCTGAGCTTCCCAGACAATGGTGCATGAACAAGTCTTGGAAGAAGCTTAGCGAGTTCTTGCAGATGCCAGCAGAAACACTGAAGTCAGCTTCATGGCTGAAAACACTTGCTCCCAGAAGGGGAAAAAAAGAAAATCTGCTTGTGAGTGTTCATCAAATAAGAAGAGCTCATGTCTCAAAATGATAACCAAAACTTTACATGTCCCTTGTACCCACGAGTCAAGGGTTGTCTTGAGTGTTGGTTCATTCTCCTGTGGCAGGTGAACTGTGCACAGTCATTTGTGATTGATCAGCAGCTTTAGTTCAGATCTGTGTCTTTCAACAACATAATGCTGCCAGGAGAGACAGGCATGCAACACCTAAACCTGTTTCAGACACTGGTGATACTCAAAATGTGGTGAGACAGCATTTCAGTGACATTATCTGAGCCTTGCTATGCATACAGAGAGTCCCATCGGATCACAATTCCAAAATATGAATAAAATTTGGTTAAAGAGTTTCCACTGAGGATGGATAGGATAGATACAGGTGCCCAGTTCCTTTAGGTGTCTTTGGGGAAAAAAAAAAAACCAAAACAGCTATTAATTAAATCTACTAACAGTTTAAAGATAGGCGTGCCTTTAAATTCTTTGCTGCTTGATTTTCCAAGAGAAGCTTACATATCTCATGTTTTTAAAATAAATCACTTTAAAATTCAAGCTCACTTTACCAGTTACAAGTTACCTGGGTGCCTTGGAGCTTTGCTGTCCTGTACATCAGCCCTCCCAGGAGCGTGCTTGCTTCCGTGCTTCTCCATCTTTTCAATCAGGCCTGCATCTGCTCCTGTTCTCCTCCATTATTTAAATCAAGGCTGCATCTGCTCCTGGTGCTACTGGTAACCTTTGCCCTGGGTCAAGTGTTAGTGATCCATAGATTAAATATCTTTCCTTTAGAAGATAATGTATTCTCTTAATAAATCATTTCACCCCCCTTTTTCCATATCCCCTCTGTTGATGACCCTATAAAAGAGGGTTGCAGCCAACACTGGTATTTCTACTATAAATTCCTCTTCATGGAGGCTCATAACTCATTTTTAGTTTCTTTTACATGCAGGGTTCCAGTCTGGGGGCACATTTGTTTTTATTCCCCTTTCAAATTGTTTTGAAATATTTCAAGTTATAAAACAGACAAAAATACAAATGTATTGTAATCAATCCAGATCTTTGAATGGAAATTATGATTAGGAAATGATTGTGTAATGGGATTTCAGTAATTTTCATATGCTCAGAATAAATACTGATATTAAAACACACATCTGAACCCTGATTCAGTAATTTTACTACAGTTTTATTACCTTTTCAAATGTGTATTTGCATGAAAATGTCGTGGTGCTAGTGCCTACTGCTTGCAGACTCCTTTTTAAAATAAAAATTTAAAAAAACCCTTCATGTAGAAGAAAGAGAAAGACACAGAGTACATTGCTGTTTGGTAGGACTTTTCTGAAGTCTAAAATCAGTTGGTGTGAAGGTCATTCCATCCACCTCCAGCCCAAGAAACTGGGCTCCATGTGGTAGAAGAAAATCTCCTGCATTACTCAGCTGCAAGGAAGAATTTGTGAACTTAATATCCCAAATGACCCTTCTGGAGGGTTCTTCAGCCCTAACTGCATTTCTCATCTTCCTGATTTGCACCATTGCAGCAGACACTCAGCTGTTGGCACCGTGCAGTATTTTCAAATGATTATGTGTAAATTGCTGCAAATTATAGCAAGAAATTAGCTGTAACTCCCATGGCATATTTTTATCCTTGTGTTTATTACGATTTTCTAATCCTCCAAAAAGCATGCTGAGATGGCATTTCTGTGCTCCTAGGAGAAGGCTGTGAGCAGAAATAGCAAACTAATCTGTCTCCCCAGGTATTTATACCACATTCATCGCTGTGCTGTCTGAGCGTGTAACGCTGTCCCCTCGATCTCTTTAAGTGAAATGATGTCCTGTTAAATAAGCGTGAAGGAAGCTGATGCTACCGTGACTAGTTATCCAAACCTGCTGCCATTCCTTAACCAAAGCAGAATAAAAAGATAGGTGCTTTTGAGCTCATTTTTTAATGATGGATCTTCACAGTGCTCTGTGCTTTGAATTACATTTGTCCATCTTCGTTGCCGTGGCTGTGTACAGAGCCTGGGGTCATCGAGGGAATTAAGCCTGTAAGCATCTTACAGTGATACTGATCCCGGGGCCTGCGCAGCCCCTAAAATGCTCTGTCTTTAAGAAAGCTGAGTTCCTTAAGACCCTTCCAAAAAACCTCAGCTTTTGCCAGCTGTTGTGGGCAGTAAAGCAACACCGAAATGCCCCAGCTGGGAGTGGGGGTTGCTCCGTGCTGGGAGTTCACCCGTCCAAGGCAGGAGGAGTGTCCTGCCCCGGCTCACTGAGCGTGGGGAGAAGCACTGAGCCAACACAAACCCCGCTGGCCTCACGTAACAGCAGGAGTGGGACTGTGATGGTCTTTCACTAGGCGACAGTGAGGGTGATTTTGTTTAATCTGGGAGGCATTTTAATGGCTATCGGTAGCAAGAGCAAGCAAACTCCACAGCAGCAGTTCAGTGCATGTAATTCTGAGTTTTCACAATAAAACCCCAAAATACCCACTCATCCTCAGCAGACTTGCCTTTGTATCAATTTGGGACTAGATTCTTGGCATGCCAGGGAATTATGCATCATAATGACTTAATCAAGGGCTTTCACAGTGTATTCTGAAGCTGAGAAACCTTTTTAAACCCAAATGCAGATGGAAGCTTGGACCCAGCAGCGAGTGCTTTGCTCATGAAGTCAGAGGAGCTCTGCACAGACTGACCCCCCTGTGCCTCTGCAAAGCTCTATTGATTTTGGTAACTTCATCTGTGCAGGGATGTGAATCTATCTACAGGGAGCTAAATGAAGCCCAAAGTTATAGATTTTCAAGAGCAAAGATCTTTAGTTAAAAATCTCTTATGTTTTCTTAATTATTCCTGATTTTGAAACACGGCATCACAGCAGAGTGATGATATTAAAAAGCAACAGTAAATAAATCAGCCAGTTGCACATGATTTAATGCAGTAGGGGCAGAGAGAACGGGATTGACTGAATTAGACAAGGTTTTTATTTGCTCTTTGTGCTGGATAACTGTTAATCACTCAATGAGAAACACATTTCCAATGGCCAGTGCTCAAGCAACGTAAATAATAGCAACATCCTTGTTTCTCCTTTGCCCTCAATCTCCTTTTGGAGGCTTGACAATAAACAGCCATTCCCAATCTATTTCGTAACTCAGAACCCAGATCCAAAAAGCCCCCATGAAACGTAATTAGTTTACTTTACTTGTCTCTCCTTTATATTCCTGAGCTAATAAATGGCCACTGCAGTTCCACAGGGAGTTAATTTTTCTGGCTGCCTACAGGGGATTGAGAGTTGTTGTCTCACTTGAGCACAACTCAGTTGTTTGCTGGATGCATCCAACGGGGGCCCATGTTTGCTGCAAAAGGTGGCAAGCCACAAAACCTGGAATCATTATATCCTGTGTAAAACTTGGTGTTCCTATGGCGTGGCAGACCCCTTCACCCTGCTGAGTTTTGGTTTCCCCATCTATTGGATGGGCTTCTCCAAAAGATTTGCTGACTCTGGCAACACAATTTAACTTTGTAGTTATACCTGCACGTCCTTGAGAAAACCACTGGTCTCTCTGTGACCCAGTGCTCCACTTGTAAAACAGAGGAAATGGGAGAGTTACACTCAGGGCTGTGCCTGTTGCCTGTGCTTAGCAGCCCTCCCAAGGAGCTGTGTTGGGGCAGGGGGGGTTCTGTGTGTGGTGCCTCAGCTGGGCTGCACCGAGCTGTGGATGATGATAACTCTGCAGCCACGAGCTCCGTGGAGCTGAAGCAGGTAAGAGCTGACTCACAGGCGCATCGCTCCAGTCATTTGCCATCTGTGTGTGAGTCAGAGCCCTAATATTTGTTTTCCATCCTTTGCTGGAAGTCGGTGGAGCTGTTTATTTATGCAGCAGTTGACACGCTGGGGCCTTAATCTCAGCCTGGCCTAGGTGCTGGTTTAATACAAAGCCTAATGTAGCATGTTATGGAGTGAGAGGCTGGCTTTGGCATTTATGTGTGTGTGTGTGTTATGCCTTGAATCCCATTTTTCTCCCACATGACACTGTAGATAGCAGCTAGATCTGCCTGAGAGATGCCAAAGATGTAGAACTCATAATTCTTTGGACACGTGTTTTGGTTAAGTCACCTAAGATTGAGTGCTAGCGAGGCAACCTGAAAGGCAGTTTTATCAAGTTCATCTTTTCAAATCACTTTTCTTTCACAATATGGCTTGCTAGCTGTAAAATTATTCCATTAAACTTACCACACTCTGAGGCAATTTGTTTTCTTGTGCATTGATCTTTGATCCAAGGTACTTGCTCCTGAAAACATTCTTCCTTTTTAACCACTTAGATAGAAGTTAATTTTGTATAAATTGGAAATTGATGTAGAACAGCATTTCTTTTGTATTCTGTCCTTTGTTATTTGCTAATCACTTTTTCTGGATAGTCACTTTGTGAGTGGATTTCTATTCACTGATGGTCAGATTCTGTAGTGTTTAGTGTACTAAATTAATTTGTTGTCTAGCTCTCCAAAATAGTTTAAAATTATAGATTTCATAAAAGGGTAAAAATCTCATTTTAAAATAAAGAAATAGTTTTGCTAGTATGTAACATTTGGCAAATTTGAAACAATTGTAATAACAATAAACTACATTTATTGTTAATTAACTTGTAATCTAATGGAAACTAATCTGCCCTGGAAGGTAAAAACACAACACACTTGCATGATGTAGTCAGGTTTTCTGTTCATGGTGTCCAGCTGGATACCCAACAAAGAAAATGTGTGGGGGTTTATTGCAGCAATTCCTTGCCAAACAATGTTCTCTCCAATAGCCGTGGCCTTGTGTGAAATCAGGAGGTGTTTTAGGTGCACTGGGGACCTCTAGCTATTGTTTCTCTTTGAGACATTGTTTTCATGCTAAAACATCCGTGCCATCCTGTCCTCTTCCTTCCTTTCTGTGGATTTACAGCCCTGTCCTGCAGCCTCACGTGCACATGTGTAAGGTTTACCGATGGGGCATCCTCCTGCACAGAGGGAGGTAGAATGCAGCTCCAGGATCCAACCTGGACAGCTTCTATCTCGATTCTAAAGGGTTCTGAACACTTCTGAGGAAGCAGGGCTGGGTAACAAAGTGTGGCCCAGACACCCTCCCAAATAGGGTTCAGTTTGAGCAAACATACTCCCAAATTCCTGGTGATATTAGCGAGACAAGAATGCTGAGACAAACATTTACAACCCCAATAATACGCTGAAAATTGTGTTCTGATGTGAAAAGCAACTCGGTAAAAATGTTACTTCCAAGCTGCAGGAAGCTGCTCTCACTGAGTCCAGACCAAATGTAAGCAGTTTATAAGCAAAAGTACAATATTTATTTCTTAGCTGCCAGCCATATAAAGGGGCTGTGCTCGAGGTTGGTTGCCCTGTAGCCCATGTAGTCGCTTCCCCAGGTAGGTGTTGTAGTCATGACTTGGTAATGCTCTGCCTCTGCTTTGTGTTTGCAACAGGGTGGTTGCAACTGGATGTGAAAAAGGTCAGAATAGGCTCCTTCCTTCTCATAAATGTACACCTGCTGGAACTGGAGCACCCAGTCTGCCCTCTTTGATAACACAAAGCAGAGAATTTCAGTTATTACCTTCTGTGTGTAGCTCATAAATGAGCTAAGAGAGGCTCTGCTAGCTAGATGAACCTCACAGTTTCATCATTTTATTCCTTTTAATGGTTTTGCAGAAGTGTGACACTCCAGAGCGTTCTGATTCATGCGTGCCTCGCAATAACTGCTGTGGTTCCTTCTCCCAGAGCATTCCCCCTCGGCTCTTACATTCGCCCTGGAGCTACCTGAGTGTTGGTGCAGTAAGGTTGTAAACCTTCTTTCTGCCCTGAGGTACCTGTTTGATATTCAGCCAAAGTTTGTTCTGTACCACTGGTAAGTTTTACAGAGGGTTCAAAGGTTAAACAACCAAAATGGTAGATAAGAATTTCACCATCAAAGCTAAATGCCTTCACTGGTGGCGTCTTTATGACCATGTTTTTATATGTCCCTGTACTTACTGGAGTTAGGATACGGTGACAAAACCTTCTGTCATCATTAATGCTATGTGAACATTAACACTACTGATGTCTCCAGTCTCCATCTCCCCCTTTATTAAAGTTTGGTATTTTGATGCCTTCTGACGTAACCAGATTAAGAAGAATGCTGAGTCAGCACAGCCTTTTTACTATGAATAAGCGATTGCATCAGTGTTGACTCCTAAGGAATTTGTAGAAATTTATTTCTAGAGAGCAGTTGAGCTATCAGCCTCCAGAGAACTAAATGATAGCAACTGTTTTCAATAATTACAGTGCTTTTAATTTGGCACATTGTCCTTTTGTCATCACAGGGTTTCTTCTTGCTTGAGGAGCCTGAAGAAAGGGAATATGGACATTTGAGGGATTAAAATCTGGGAAAGTTTACCTTCAGTTTGTCTATAGCATCTCTGCATAGGCAGAACAATCTATCGAAGTTTAAAAGATTATTAAGGCAATACTGTGCAGGCAAATTTTAGTGCCAAGAGTTTAGCCATGTATGTCTGACCATATTCATGGGAATCCTACTGCTAAATCCCTGTGCACACTGGTACATAATTTACCTAATGATTCCAGTTAAGCACAAAAAGCAAGCACCATCTGAAACTGACTTACCATGCTTGATGCATGGGAGCCAGAGAGTAAACAGCACTGCAGTGTGAGTATCTCAGTTCCCAGTACTGGGACTGAGGGGAGAAGATGGGCTTTAGGATAAACATATTCTGGGACATCAGTGCACACTGTAATGGATTCATGGCACAGGCTTTGGATTCAGCTTTTATCCTGCTGTGAGGGATGGACCTTTCTTACCCTCAGTCTCAAGAGTCCACTTGGGCAACACTTATCTGATTAAGGCTCCTGGCTTCAAAAATGGCCCTCAACCGTAAGCTCCAGGAAATCTTTAATTTGCAAAGAATTTGGCGTTGGCTCCAATTTGGGCATACACCACTCCTTTTACAGTGAATTTCTCCTGTATCTTCTCTGTATGTGAGATTTCATGCTTGGTGTATGCTGGTTTGGTGTTTCCCATCTGCCTTTGGCAATAGTTTTTCAAGGGAAGGTCTGATCAGTTGTCCTCCCTTGCGGTACAGTTCCTTTCATGTAATGATAGGTTATACAGGCAGCATGATATGGGCGGCCTGTTAGGAACTATCTGCTATTTCAGGTAATAACTAAGTCCTCTCACAACTACATATAGCAATGCAGTGAATTTTTAAAAGTGACATAATGGAAGAATTTCTCACCTTCCCTATTTTCAGCTCTGATCTTCTTCTCCTTCAAGTATACGTGGCAATGTTAGCCACAAAACAGAAGTTAGAGCAGACTGTGGGAATGCACTGATGATGCCTCATCTCTCTAAGTCCAGTAAAATGCTACATATCCTCCTACTGCACTTGGGGAAGATTTGCTGTCTGTTAAATAAAGTGGTATTATCCGCATCACAAGTCAGACATCAGCAAAGCACCTACACATCCCTGGCTGAAGGCTGCCTATCATCCACCTTCCCACACGTATCACGTGTTTGGCTTGTAGTGAGTAAAGCTGTGTGTGCTCAGGTCCTGAGCCAAAGGGAGCTGGGCTTCACAAGTCACTGGGCTGCTTAGGAAATATTTTAGAGAAACTCCTGCACTGCTGGAAATGAACCTTCCAAGTCACCGCCCTGTCCCTGAGCTCAGTTGGAAATACTGTGCCAAGCGTGGTCACAGGGAATCTAATGCTTGTGGAAGTACCATCATCACTCACAAGTGATGAAACGACCACAAAATGCTTTGGAGCATATTCTTACAAGCAGCAGCATATCAGCTCTTATGTCCTCATCAAATTCCAAATCAAGCAATTACCTTGCAATTCCAAACGGCAATATTATTGTTTGCTTCATTACCTGCTGCGCTCACTAATGCTGTTTGTGCAGGATGGTCACTATTTCTCCAACTTAGCAGCAGTCACATTTTAGCAATGAGCAAAAAGACCCATTATCAGCCTTCCACAGCACCTTGGATCTCTTCAGGATGAATAGTGCAATATAAATGTAGAGGATTATTTAAAAACCCATTGCAAACACTTCTAGCGTATTAGCCATAATAATAGTCTGACTGTTTTATTTGGCAATAATCCAGTTTCTTCATCAAGATACAGTACCTGGTGCATGTACTCGCAGACCAACCGACTGGCTCATAAAATAGCAGGGTGGCAAAATTATCAGGAAAAACAATGATGTGCTTTTATACTGCTGTAAGTTATGGGTGTGTAATAAAACGGGAACATGAAGTTCTTGAGTCAGTAAGCGTAAAGGTGAGGGGTTTACAGCAGCTGTAAGTCCTGAAGTGTGCATGTAATACTGCACAATTTTTAGCTGTTCAGCCTGATTTTTGTGTACTGGACTAGTAACAATAAAGGTGAAGCAGATAATGTAAGAGCTGGAAACTGTAGCAAGGCAATATTTTCTTTGAGAAAAGAGCGAAGGGAGATGTGAAACACTTCAAATCAAAAGTAAAAATGTACAGGCCTCCATAAGAGCACAAATGAGGCATTGGCCTAAATTCACTACACACGTGGTTTGTTTGAAATCTGAGGAGCAATCCGGAGAAAAGTTCACTTTGATATTTAAGCAATATAGCCATAGTAATACAGTTACAACCGATCTAGTTTCCATGAGATTTAGTTTCTAATCTAGTGCTTATTAACAAACCTGTAGCCACTCTACAAAGGGGGAATGAGGCATGGCAGGGTGCCAGCACTGACAAAAGCAGATATATCATATTCATTGGCACCTCTGAATTCTATATATATAAAAAAGTTGATAATACTCATCACTATTAACCAAATAATCCTTGAACAAATTATGCCCGGGGATCTGTGCAACTGGCCCCTTGTTAAAACTTTATTTTTCAACCAAACATTTGTTTAATACGAAGAAAACCTCCCTGGAAGGGTTTCCTGAGTTGTGCTCTTGTGCTGTCAGTGACTGGTAACAAGTCTGGGTGTTGGTGTGCTCTGTGCACTCAAGGCTGGCAGAAATTCTGGAAAGGAGACTTGTACTGGGCTCCAAACTCAGCTCAGTCCTGGAGCAGAGCATCTTAGGCTTAAGTACAATGATTTTTAGAAGCATCTCCGTAGATAAATTGTGATCTTCAGCCTTTCTGTGGCTGATTCAGTGAAGCATGGAAGAGGGGCGAGGTGATCCTTCATCACCTTGCCAGCTACTCAGCTGAGTGGGTGGGCTTGCCAACGGAGCAAACCTGAGCGCGCAGGTCTTCCTTAGCTGCTGATTGTTTGTTCCTAGAGAAAAGCCTGGAGAGGAGCAGATCCTGATATCTACATATGGCTCAACTAATTAAGAGATGCTTTAGGCATGGAGCTAATCAAGCCTTAGAGCAGCTCCATGCTGCAGATGCTTCTTTTCTGTAACTACAATGGGGCTCCGTCATTCACCTCCTGCGAACTGTAGGGTTTCTCCCATCACAACTATTGTCACCAGGGAAGAAAGTGTTACTCAACACAAGTAAATGTGACAGCAGCTGGGTCTATAGTTAAGTCTAATCTGCTCTGAAGTGAGAACTGACATAGGCCTAACCCTGCTGGATGAGTCAGTGGCAGAACCAGGGCGAGAAGAAGAATCCCTCATTACCAGCTCTGTGATATAAACACATGCCTTCCCTCTCTGTCTTCCCAACCCTTCATTAAAACAGCGGTAGCAGTTAGATTTAGTTTATTTTTCTCCTCAAGATGAACTTTCACCTATTTTTTGAGTTGGGCAGAAATCCTTCTTCTCCTTGCCTTGCTCTTCCTCAGCTTTCTCTCTTCCTATAAAGCACCAGACTGTCAGGCTCCTCACGTTTGCCAACACGGAACAAAAATTGCTAAGAAATACAAATGCTTCATGTTTCCTTGGCTGCCCCATACCTGTCACCTGGGTACAGCTCTTGTAACTGCATTTCATTCTTTGTGGGGCACTGCAGCCCCACGTGAACATTTAAAAGTTGTGAGTCAGACCTCCAAGAAAAGTCATGCATGACTTAAAATCACAGGGTTGATCAGAAACAATAAAATGCATACTTTCAATTTGCCTTTGGGTTTTCTAAGGTTGTGAGGCACACCCATTTCAGGTCTTCAAGCCCTGCTTTGCAATCATTAAGGCTAGAAATTCAGGGTATTCATTTGTCATGAGCTACACATAATTCTTGTTTTCAGAAAAACAGGAAATATTGTAAGACCTAATCGCCAGAATTGGCAGCCCTGGTGCTGACACTGAATGTACTTACTGAAACTAAATGTGGGATTTTTCCCTTTCCATCTAGAATGAGGGTTTTGCTTTTCACTTCAGCACAATGTCTCAGTGTTCAGATATGTCAAACTGCTTGATAAAGTGTAAATTGCTTTTGCTGAGGCTTTTTAAAAATTGTGTCAGTGGGTTGGCATAGGATGAAAGTGACAGTGGGGTGAACTGTCCCCTGATTCTGCGCTTTCAGCCTATGGTTGGCTGAGACACTGATTTGGTTTGGGTTTGGCATATTGATTTCACCTCTTCGCCTTCACACAGCCCCATACACTCGGACTGAATGCCATTCTGAATTTACAACGAGAAAAAGAAGGAGAAAAAAAAGGAGAGAAGACTAATTTTCTTTTTCTCAGTGTAAATTTTGGACATTACAGCAAGACACTCGAATTGGCTGGGCTTGGCACACCCCATCATCCAGACCTTCAGACTAAATACCACGCTGGCAGCCGCGTCCCTCGGGTGAATAGGATTCTGCAAAATGACAATGCGGCTTGTCTGGGCACGGGACAGGCCACATCCCAAAGTAAATAATGAGCTCCCTCGGGGGCTCATGGCCATCGCAAACATCACCACCTTCTGCTTCCTGTGCGAGATGCAATTCCTAGAGCTCGTGTTCTTGGATGCAAAGAGAGCACTAATAGTACCTGCCAAGACATGCGGGCCTTCCCTTGAAAAAAAGGATGAGAAAACAAAATGCATATGATGGATGTTAG
Organism: Oriolus oriolus; assembly: GCA_013400235.1. Taxonomy (NCBI): domain Eukaryota; kingdom Metazoa; phylum Chordata; class Aves; order Passeriformes; family Corvidae; genus Oriolus; species Oriolus oriolus. The sequence goes on from VXBT01004785.1 coordinate 327,994, forward strand.
TCATGTTGCTTATTGCACGGTTGGCACACTCTCCACCCGGGGCTCCCACACTCACATCCAGGATCTGGGGATGAGTCACACACACTGCATATGCACTTACGGGTGCTCTGAGAACATACACAGAACATAATGGGAATTTCATGGTGTCCCAACTTGCTTTTGCTTCCCTTTGTGCAACAAGATGTCTGCAAATCCTAGACAGAGCCCTTTTTCTCTGAGATGAGGTTGCTGAATGGAAAAACACAGCATGCCCACGGGGAGCTGCATGTGTGGAACATCAGGTTTTTTGCTAGAAAAATAGACAAATGTTGCACGTTACTGCTGCCCATGTGGCCCTGCTGATGATTTTCTGAAATCTCCAGATTCGGGAGTCATGGTAGCACTCAAGAATCTCTATTAAACAAAAAGTTTTCAGCCTCCACATTTGTAAAATAAAGCTGGTTTCATGTGATTCCCCAGCATATCAGAAAGTGAAGACAAATAAGAACACACTGAACCTGTATTTTGAAGGCTGAAAGTCTGCAAGCCAATCACATGGCTTTGGGGGACCTGAAATTATTTCTGAGCAGCTTGTGTCGACAACATTCTAATTTTCCTTTAATAACTGTGTCTGTGCTTGCGTGGTTTGGCTTCCTACACTTTCTCTAATAAAGCTATCAATGTTATTTTGTATATGTTAAACCTGTTTTAATTTTTCTTCTAGTTCCTCAGTCACTAACAGAACAGACTGTTAGATGCAGGGCAATTACTCAGGCATTACAGGATGAAAATGTGGACTGTATTTCCTTGGGAAATAAAGACTTCAGACAGCTTTTCCACATATGGAAAAGGAATGAACGCTTCAACATTGCCTGTTCTAGTTCCCTGCTTCCAGCAACAGAAATGTTGGGGTGGTTTTATTTCTTGCCTGAAAACAAAGTTTTTTAAAAACAAGGATTCTGAACGGAAGGACAAAAAAGGCACAGAGCTAACATAACATGTTGAAGGGAGAAATGTTTGTTAGCCTTCAGTGGTAGTGTCTCACTTCCATGAGGTTGTTTTACCGCAGGCAAAACACAACAACATAGCAATGAATAAAATATTAAATGCTGCTGAGGTTTTTAGAAGGACATTTTTATAGTTCTACCAAGTGTGGTGGTTTAATTACCTGGGCATGACAAAGAATGCTGCAAAGCTGAAGTGTTAATTCTTTGCTATACATAAGGCAAAAAAGGTAACAGACAGGGAAGGGAATTGAGCTGCAGGTAGAAGATTCTGGTCTGTGCACAGAAATGGTCAGTGCTGTTTGTCCTGATCTGCCCATAGTTATTACACTGCTAACAGGTGGAAATCATTTTGAAGGGTATAAAACCCAGTCAAAAAAAATATCACTTGATTTATCTATCAGATGAATTCCAAGCACTGGTGTCTTTCCAAATGCTGGCACTTTACAGTGTTTCCTATTGTGTCTTACTCAACTTAATATATGTAACACTGTAAGGGGCGACATGCCCAGTCACCTGCTAACCCCCACCCTTGTCTTCCTCCAGACATTTACTCAGACATTTCTCAACACCTTACCAGGAGCTCATTCTTCAGGAGAAGAATCAGTCCTGACTCCACTGAAATATTTTCTACAAGTGGTGTCAATGAGAAATCAAACCACATTTTTTGGCAATTAATCAAGCTGTCCACTGAGCATTGTGAGTGTAAATACTTGCAGCTATGCTAGACCTGCTCCCTGGATGCTGTTAGAGAAAGGCTTGCTTAGCAAGAGACTGAGCCTGAGAACACCTGAGCATCTGCCATGCCCTCAGCTCCCGATGTCTTCAAGGACAACTGAACTCATCCCATTTTTATCTGCCTTTTGCAAGTTGTCTCCCTTCTTCAGGACCTGATATAATCCTACATAATGAGCACTCTTTGACACTCAGCGACTCACAACATGAGGGATTATAAGGTAGGGAAGTATTATCTAACATCATAGCAGAGAGAAATTATGCATTTTGCCCAAGATCATACAGAAGATCTGTTATAGCACTCAGAAAAATATCCCAGAGAAGTAACTTTTAGTTAGGTATGGAGTAATACATAGGTCCTTAATGTTTATTATTTCCCCTTATGTTTATTATGTTTACTTGTTGCTCTGCTTTCTCTGATTTACTCAAGACTTAATATTGATTTTAAACTACCCTGGGATAGGTTGTTAGTAGAAAGCTTTCTGGTTTATGGTTTGTGTTTCTCCCAGTTCCTCTCTTCTGGTAGTTTAGGCTCTGGCAGCCCAGCTCCAGCACAGTTAGCAGCAGTTTTGTACATGATCAGTGCTTCTCATGGTATTTTCTGCATACACAGAAAATATTGTAGCATAAAATAGCACAAAAGGATGTGTGTCTGTACCACAGCTCGTAATCCAGCATTTTAGCACCAATGCATCTCCATCACTGTGTTAAGCTGTGAGCTGGGCCTGCTGAATTATAAACTGGGTCACCATCCCCTTCTCCAATACCTACCAGATAGGTGGAAACATCTCACGGAGAGGAAAGATGCAAAGGGAGGGGGGTGATGAACCAAATTCTTCTGTGGCCAGGCCCACCAGGGCTCATGTGAAGAGCTGTGATCCGGGGGTGTGAGCACTGCTGTGCAGGTACACACTGGATGAGGTCTTCATGAGCTGGCTTGGTTACCAGTAGCATTCAAGCTGTTAAAGCCAGAGTTTGGCACGGGCTAGTGACTCAATAAATATTATTCTGACTGTTTTTGCAGCCCATGTGGCTCCGTGATGGCTGCTGGTAGCAGTGCCTGAGCTTCAAGGTGGGTTGAGCACACCTGTGTTACATAACAGCCACATCAGACACAACTTGATGCTGACATTTTCAACTGCATAATTAGGTATGCCAGCAAATTAACAGCAGCAGTACACTAAGGACTATTCTTTGCAAGAGCTACTGAGCTTGGTGTGGGGTGTGTAAATATTTTGCCTCAGTTAAGGAAAAGAAATTAGGGAAAATAAATATTCCCAAGCACATTCTAGAGAATGCTACATAAAAGAACAAAGCACAGTATAAAGCAGATTTTACAAGGCACTATTTATGAAGACCTTACATTACTTACACACTCCAACATTTTCATGGCTGAACTGCACAGATACCCACCATATCTTCACATGCAGGACACTATATTCTAGGAGGTGTGACTTTCAGAAATACCAGAGTTTTGCTAAGCAAAAATAAAAAAAAACCCCAAAAAACTGCAGTGCTCTACTGTGGTATGCTGCTCTCTTTCTGCAGAACTTGTTCTTTATTGTGGCAACTCTGATAATTAGCAATTTCCCACAGGAGGGAAGATTTTACAAGCCTGTAAGATGTCTCCTTTCATTTAGAAGAGGAGAAGTAGAAGAGTATGGAGGAAGCAGAGAGAAGCAAGCTGGGAGAGAGGTGTGATTTATTGTTTTTCAACTGTAGACCTGTCAATGATCCAAATCCTCTGTCTTGTTCTGTGTGTACTTTTGGTCAGGAAGTCCACTGAGCATTTCCTGTGTATAACTCAGGTAAGTTGCCAGTATGGCTTTTTAATACGTCCTGGGCAGTGCACAAGACATTAAAAGACAGTATAGGGAATCAGGCATCAGAGTTTCTTCATATTAAATTGAATTAAACAGTATATCAGCTGGACCAGGTCTGCTTTTATAAAATGTATCAGGGATAGGGTAGGAATGAGGATGGACAGGCCTCTGCTCTGATTCTCTGTCACTGTGGTCCTCACATAGGCTACAGCTGTGCAGGAGCTGCTCAAATGTGATACTACCCAAGGGATTTCCATCTGTTACAGAACAGGAACATGATACTTCTCCCTTTCTGGACCTTCCTTCTCCCTATGTAGAGTGCAGGGAGCATGATCTGTAATCTGTGTTCACAAGCAATTCCCTGGGAAACTGCCAGCACAGAGGTGAGAGATGGATAGACTCTGTCCCTCCTGATGTGCTTCAATGAGCAAAGCCCACTGCAGAAAAGCAAGAAGGCTGTGCCCAGTTTCTGGCTAGGAAGGCCTGGGGATTTCTGTGACTGCTTTAAGGATCCTTGAATGAAAGGTACTACCCAAAGGCAGCCCCAGCTATCAATCTTCCAAAAGGCTTCTTTTCTGAGGGAGAATACCAGGACAGCAGTTATCCCATCTCAGCTTGACAGTCCCTGCCAAAGTTTACAAGAGAGCTCAAAGCTGATCATGACACAATACTTGGATATTGTGGGACAAAAATCTGTGCTGTAGGTATATTAAAAATCTCAGCTTCAAATTTCCTAAAGAAAGCACACAAAATCTCAAATGCATTTTGAGGATCTGTGAAGCTATGAAAATGTCCTGTTCTATAACTTTCTCCAGTAGAACTTTTTATTTCTTTTAAATCCATCAAAATCTAATGACATTTTGACAGAGAAGAATAATTGTCTCATTTAAGGAAACACTGGTCAGATCTGCTTTGCTGTAAAACTTTTTATCAGCTGCAAATTTCCAGCCGTTCAAGTATCCAAGACTGCTTTAGAAAAAGACTTCAGGCGTTATAATTTTACAAGGAGTGAGTAACTGCTTGGAGAGTTTTGCAAAACAAATGGTTTGCTTCTAAGCAATCAAAGCGATGTTTTAGCTTACCTAATGAGGTAGCTCCCTCAAGGAGCTGGAGAATACTGACACCAGATACTCCCTCTGTTGTTGCAGCAGATTTCCCTGGCATTGACAAATAGCCTGTCTGAGCTATCAAGGTCAGATGGACAGGAACAGAACAAACAAGAGTGCCAAACCCGTAGTAGTCTGGTGCTCCTGGCATTCCTAAGCAGGTGGGGAGATGGATGAACAGACATTTTTGTCATTTGGAACATTTGTATCTAGATCCTTGACAGGCACTTCGGGCATATTGTTTGCTTTCTAGACACCAGGATGTGTCCAGGCACTGAGTTTATTCACACAGAACAACCCTCTAAATCCAAGAATCTGGTGACACAATATGAGCTAAGAGCTCTCCTACACGCAGTGGAGACAACAAAAAGTTGCAAAAGCAAAAATTGGCTCAGAGTACCTTCAGGGATGCACTAAATTCTGCTGGATTTAAAGGTCTCTGAGAGAATGCTGCTATTAAAGAATCACCAAGCAGTGCTGCCCTGACAATGGGATCTTTGCTCCCCTTAAATTTCAAGGACTAGAGCAGAAACAGGTAGGGCCAGCTTTCTTGAGTACATGGAGACTTTCCAGTGGCCGAAGCCATCCTGTTAGAGCATCTCTGGTCGCTGTGTCCTCGCAGTTTAGCACCTGGTCACCAGAGCAGTTGGTAGCCTCTGGGCTTTCTGCGCAGTGACCCATTTGTGGAAGGGTTTATGCATATGGTATATGGCTCCTTTAATGTTATAGAATTTAGGAGTCCAGGTTTTAGTTTCAAATAGTAATTAATAGTAATTAATACTAAAACCCCGTAGCATATACAAAGCATAGACAGAAGCCGACGTGTTCAGAGGGTTGTGTTACAGGCAGGACTGGGGAGTGCAGAGAGGCTCCCAGTGAGAATGGAGTTGCTGTGTTGATGACTAGACACGCACAGCGTGAGCCACTCCTGCCCTGAAAGACTTTACTATCTACACAGACAAAGCAGATGCGGGAGAAGAAAAAGCACAGAGGTACAAAATAACTTCTTTGCCTAAAGTTACTCATCAGCCCACAATGGCACACTGTTCTCCTGAATACCAGGCCGTGCTCAATGAACTATTTAACATGGATATTAAAAGCTTAAGCAGGGAGTCGTTAGGGCTTTAAAAGGCCCCAGCCCAGATTTCTAAACAAGGCTATCTAGAAGGAAGCTCCCAGATTTGTAACCACGTGGCAACACAATCTGCCTCATTTTGAAAGATGCTGAGCTGCCCGGTGGCTCCGACTCGAACCAGAGCAGCGCTGCCCTGGGGAATCCCTCCTCCCTGCGCTGCCCTGGGGAATCCCTCCTCCCTTCGCTACCCCCTGCTCTGGAAAGACATCGAGCAGCCGGTTTGGTCTCAGCTTGTGCAGCTCCAAGGGCACCCGTGAGCTGCTGGCCCTGAAGCGGTGCCATCGCTCTGGGCAGGGCAGCACTGACCTGGCTCCACTGCCCGCTCGGACGCTTTCGGGCAGCGGTGGGCACTGTCCGACGTGCTCTCCCTGGCATCTCGCTCGCCTGTTTTCACAGGTTTCATCCATTTGTTCTCAAACTCTGCCTGTGTTTTTACCTGGCATTCTTGGTGGTACCCGTCATTCTCAGTTTTCCCCAGATGATCTCTTCTCCCATCCTCTGAGAGGCAGAAAAGCATTTCGTTATTTTTAGGGATTGACTCATGTCTCTGATTGGGAAAGCAGTATACAGAAAATAAAAGCAGAATATTAAAGTTTTGTACAATATGAGGCTTTTTTATTCCCACCATTTTCACAACAGACTTGATGAGCAAGGCTCCAGAATGCCATACATAAATGCCAAGAAATCGGATTTTCATTTCTGCTTTTTTTTTGATGAGAAATAGTCCCTGGGTTGTTTTGGAAAATGAATGCTGAAAGCTGGAAATCCTGATGGTAATTGATGTTTTTTCATTTCCATATGTGCATCTTTCTTGCAAACTATGTAGCATCAGCACAGTAAATATCCTTTATGTAATTTAAAAGTAAAATGCATCACAGCGCATGCTAATAGAGCTTGATGGTAACATCATATAAACAGAAGCATGAGGGAGTCTGAAAAAATCCTGGGCCAATTTCTGCTCTTGGCTAAAATCCTACAACCCCCTTGAAGTCAGTGGCATTCTGGGCTTGCAAATACAAGCAGAATTTGGACTCTAATTCTGCAAACCTCTGAAGGTGGGCATTGCAATGGAAATCTGGCATTGCTGCTCATGAAGGCCACTGCCAAATAACTGCTGGGCCCAATTTCCAGTAGGCCTGGGTAGCTGAAACTCCAGCTCATCCTGTTAGCATAAGGTGTAGAACAGAGGTCAAAGTACCTGTGGATAAAAAAAAAAATCCAGTGAGACTCAGAATCAAATAAAATAAGATTTAAGATTCACTTGTTCAAGAGAACCTTGTGCTTATTTCTTTTGTGTTTTTATAGGCTGTCTCTCAGGAAGCAGGGGCTGATTCTGCTCTCAATAAAGTCTATGGTAAAAATCTCAGCAGTGTCAGGAGCTGCACACTGGGCCCCAAAAAACAAGATTAGAACCGAAATGATGTTAGCACTGAACATCAGATCCAAAGCCCACTGAGGTGGAGAAGAGACTTCCCATTTTCCAGCTCTGAAGATAAATCTGCCTCAAAATGAATACATTACTAAGATTCCTCTAGTGATTTCTAAAGCTTTAGCAAAAGAAATAACAAGCCACTATGGCAGAAGCAAACATAAAAGGAACCAAAGGAAAAGGTCTTCCATGTTAGCAGATGGATTAAATGGATTTGGGAGAAGGGAGTAAAAATCAGAAGAAAATCCTTTCAGAAAAATTGTGCCCATATTTTCTACAGAGGTATATTAATAGATAGTCCTTAAAATCATGAAAATAAGTTGTGCTGGGGAGTGGAGATGATGGGAGCCTTAATATATGAAAGCAGATCTGAGTAATGCAGGTCAAGGAGAATAAACACCGTTCCAGTTGTGACGTTATAGAAGAGGAAGCAATGTTCACTGATTACCACTCACCATTTTGCCATACATCATCAAATCACTGGCACAGCTGGGAAAGCTTTCACTATTTCTTCAATATTATGCTTTCCATTCACAGTGGAACAATATGTACATTTAATTTTTAAATGCATCCTGTATTCTACCCCAAGAATAAGCCTGGACATCTTGTTTGGGGATTTTCTTCCTCCGAGACTGTTGACTTTTTTTTAATTCAAATGGCATAAAACTTTGTGCTCCCTATTTTCCTAGAGGTTGTTTACCTCTTCTGAACTGTGGCAGCTTCTGACTGTACCAAACATAGTGACTCTGAATGCTCCAAGAAACCCACTTACTCCAGCATTGTTGCAACTGAGTTTTCTCATTTCGGCATGTGAGAACTGACGAGCGTCATCCGCAACTTGAGTAAGATCACATTTGAACATTCTGCTGCTCCCCCTTGACATCTGATGCCACAACTTAACATTTGTTGCACCATGTGTTGCTGGTCAGTAACTCCTGGCAGGAGGTGTCCGTCTTGTTCTCTGTTTGCATTTCCCTTGTTTTTACACTGCTGCTCTGCCAGCTGTTGTGCTGGTCGCTCACAACTGCAGAACAATCAGTTGGCCTTCTCCTAAACACTGAGGATGTTGTGCCCTACTATTCTGCATTTGTATTTCCAATGACGAGATGAAACTTGACACAAAGAAAGCAGTCCGAGAACAACCAGAGGGAATTTAAGGTTTTTAAAAAATCAAATTAAAAAAAGATGATCATGGAGAGGCTGGGAGGAATGTGATCATCACTCCCCACAGCTCCTTATGATTACTGCCAAGACCATGAAAGCGCTCCAAATTATGTTGTGGTGAATGCTGTGATACCCACATGCAATGCAGGTCATCTTCTGCTCATGCAACCTGGCATTTGGAAAACCTATTGCATCAGCAAAGACAGCCAAGACTGAATAATCTCTACCAAAATAGCTGTAAAGCTATGCTAGCACTTCATGCTGGTTGCACCAGCATTTTCTAGTGTTGATCCAAGCTCAGATATTCAAAACAAACAAACAAACTAGGTGGTTTCTTCCCATTAAGTGCTTTTTCCAGGTTTATGGATCTACCTACTCAGGTCTCAATGTGGGTGATAGCAAGCTCCTGGCAATGGGAAGTCTCTGCTTGGACTTTATCGCTGAAATCTTTATGTGTCCCCTCGCAATGCTTTCCTCTGCTCAGAAAAAGACCCCAAATTTTAAATCTCTTCACAGTACCCCTAGGAAATCAATGATCCCGATGGGTCCATTCCAGCTCAGTATATTCTGTGATTGTATGAAATGGAAACGTGTTTTACCCAGCCTCAGCTTCTCTGGCTTCTCAACTGCACACTTTTCCTTCCCTCCTCCAAAACTCTCTGCAAATTCCACTCACCTCCTGGCAGCTCCTCTCCTCTATCCACAGATAAAATTCGGCTTTTATTTGGCTTGTTTCACCTCCCTGGAATCCTGTACTCCCTATCTGCTTCAAGCCATCAAGTCACTCATCATTCTCAAAGCTCACCTTTAAAACCTCCCTGCATGGTATGGGCTACAGCAGGCTGTGATAAGTGGGGAGAGTGTACTAAAAAAAAATAAAATAGTATGTATACATATATATCGGGCGTGAGGTGGAAATGGTGTGCATGTAAAGAAGCTGTAGTGGATTATCTCAGAGCCCTACAAGGAAGAGAAGAAAACAGAAGCAAGTAGGTGACATCATAGATAACAAGAGACTCCAAGCCCACCGCTGCCTTCCCACAGGGCACAGAAGGCGAGGGGGCTGTGAGGGACGGACCCCACACAGCGCCCTGAGCCCCGCAGGCGACCCCGCTCGGAGAGACCTTCCCCTTCACGGACGTGAGGGCAGAGGGAGCGGCAGCAGGCACATCCACGGGTATTCACAGCAAAATGAATTTATTTGTGGGGCAGGAGGGCGGACACCACCGTCCGCAGCAGCAGCTACCCGCTCGCCCTCCCGCCGCCGCGTTCGCCTCAGGTCACCCCTGCGGGCGGGGGGGGAGAACATGGGGCGGGCCGCTGTCCCTTTAAATAGCATTCGGTGGTTCACGTCGCCGCCGTCGCCGTGTAATAATTACTCGCGGGCCGTAGCGCCGCCTCCCGCTCCCCGCGGCCTCCCTTCCTGGGCTCCGCCAATCAGCGCCCGCCCGCGTCACTCTGAGGGCAACGAAACGCGGAGAAAGGGGAAAAAAAAGTTTGGTGAGGAGCGAGCGGGGCCGGCGGGCGCGGCGGGCCCGGCGCAGGTGAGGGAGCGCGGCGGGGCCGAGGTGGCCGGGCCGGGGCTGCGGTAGCGGCCCCGCACCGCGGCGGGGCGGGG
>VXBT01004785.1:350838-369523 GCA_013400235.1 Oriolus oriolus
TTTTTAGTGTAAGGGATACAAATACGTTTCAAGAGTTGTTTGGGGATTTTTGCCTTCACAAAAGGGGTGTGATACAGAAGGGATTTCGGGGAGACTGTAAGGGCACTGAGCTTTTTTCTAAGCCATACTGAGGGCACTGTACTTGTGGCATCAGCGTAGCTGAAGCTGCTGTGCTTGTGCCTGCATCCTGAGATGAAGCTAAAGGCCCTTGTTCTAGCTGATAGCCCTCCTGTTTCTGACCTGGTACCATAACAAAAAGGAAAATACTTTGTTATTTTTTTACATTGTTTCCTGATAGAAGCCATGTTGGCCAGTTTGTGAATGGAAGGGAATGAGCATCATGATAGAAAGCCACATGTTGTTGACAGTTGAAGCTCAGTGTCCTGTGAGCAGATTTTTTCCCCTCTTTTTATCCATTGTGAAGTGTGATACTGACTTTAATATGCCAAGCAAACTAATTGGTGATCTGGCCTGCATATTTCTATGTTTGTCTACTTTTGCTTTATATCATGAACTTCTTTCTCTAGAAAGTGCTGCTACTTTGTCATGTGTCAATCTGTTCTCTGGCAGAATACAATCATTATGGCAAGAGGATAAAAAGAGAAATCGGATCTACTTAAGGAGTTATTGTTCAAAATGCTTCTAAAAATGTAAATTTCTGTTTATGTGTCTTGAGGAAAAAGGAGAAATCCCATGGCACTACTTAACAGCTTGGCCTTTTTGGTTACAAGTCCCTCCTGTAAAGCCATTTGTGGCTTTATTTTTCCATGTAGAATTGTAGAAAAAAACTCTGTACAAAGGTAGCATCGTAATAAGTGGGGAGACAGTGGCATCCAGCCATGCTATTTTTAGGCAATTGTGTTTTTAACTTGCTGATTTAAGTGTTCTGGACAGTGAGTGGGGGAGACATTGTACTAGAAATGTATGCTCACATAGCGGAATCTTGTTTGGAAACAGAATGAATAGCAGACTTGGTTATCAGGAGGGCAGTTCACAGAGTTGTAACTGGAGTATTTGTAGGTAAAAAGGATGCCCTAGTGATTAAAGCACAGTGTTTGCAATGCAGACTCTTACTCGAAAGCTGTCAGCTCTGGCTTTCTCCTCAGATGAGAAACTGAAATATGTACAGTCTGTTCTGTATGGGCTTAGGGAAGAAGTGTAAAAAACTATTTTCTGTTCCATGATGGCAATGGGGGAAGAAATGCCAGTTGTCCTCAATCAAGTTGCTTCCAGTATTTTTTTAAGCTTTTCTTAAGCAGTGACCTCTCCATCTGAGCAAGTGGTGTACTTTTGGAAACCTTCAGAAAGGAGAGTGTCTCATTGCAAATTTGTGACAATTCCCTAGCCCCTTATCTATTAACTTGATACTTGGATAGTTAAAGCTGACGCAGGGCAACTCTTACTAATTCTCACTCTGACCTCCTGGTGATGTGTGCATTTTTCCTTGGCTTAAGCTGTAAGTGAGGCTGTGCCTTAAATTTCAGTTCTGTTACTGACCTGCTAGGTTCATCTTCCTCCTGCAGTGCACTGTTACCTTTGACTCTTCTGGCAGAGAGCTGCACCATAAATCAGACAGGAGAGCCAGTCCATGCTTTTGAAGAATCAAGTCTTCAGGGTAGACCAGTTTCTGTCCCAGCAATGCTGTGACCGAGGTATCTAAAGCCCCAAATTACCTGTATCATGAAACCATTGCGTTCATTGCATTTAAACAGATATTGAATGCACATGTATGGGTTGCAGTTGGATGTTTACACATTCCATTGTTTCAGGCAGTGTAAAGTGACAGCTGAGAGGAAACTAAGGAAAGATGCAAAACTTCAGAGTGTGACCAGTTGGTCTATTTGTATCTTCAGTGAAACTTGACAATATATTAAAGTGATGTATAAGTACCAGTTGTCCCAACGTGGCAGCTGCTGATCACCTGTGTAATATTTTCCTATGCTTTGCGCAGAGTGGTAAGTTATAGTATGTAGACATCTACATACTACATGTAATTTGTTTGGGATCGTGTAAGCTGGCTTCCCCAGTGATTGAAATAATAATAAAGGGATAAAAAAAGCAGCTAAAAACCCCCCTAGAATAGCAATGGGGTTAAAACAAAGTAATACTTTTGAGTCCCTTGACTAAATTTAAGTGTATTGCAAGAGATGAGGAATGCAGCTTTGCCGCAGGGAACATTATACTTACACCTCTTCTGCTGAAAACTTGTCCTTACCTACCCTCTTCCTTTGGTCAGGCTCTAGCTTTAGGTTGAGCTCCCCATCAAACCACAGTAAGGGTATTGTATAATTTTGCACGCTTAAATTAGACATAGTGCATAATTCTAAATAGAACTACACATCATGCATGATAATCACAGTGTTTTTGGAAGTTAAGCTGAATTCAAGATGCCCTAGCCAGAAATGATGATCGTTTTATTTATTAACACATAGGAACCCTGATATTAGAGCAGGAGCTCCCCTAGCATTAGGCCCACATAGAACAGTGGCATTATGAGCTAATTAAAATTCTACATAGTGCTGTTTATAAAAACAAATTATAACGTGTTTTGTGCTTACTGTCAGTTCTCAACAACAGGTGTTTTGTTAACAAGAAGCTGTCTATTTTGGGAACTCGTGTTAAAGCGGCTTTTATCTCTTCTGGGTTTGGTATGCTTAAAATAAGTGAAACTTATGCTGTATTGAGAGAAGATTACTTATTCACTGAAGCTCAAAAGAAGCGATTACTGAATCTATATCTATTCTTTCAGTAATTATGAGGGTAATCTTGTAAGTATTTGAATCCTTCTTACAGATAATTTCTCATCAGTGTGTAAAGTCAAACCTGTTTTAAAATACAACACCAAAGATAGTTTATGGAGTTGCTCTCCTGCATCCCTTTTCGCCTGGTATTTTAAAGGAATTTAGAGAATTCTAGAATCTCCTGATTCTAATTTTATACAACCTCTGATTTCTGAAATGGCCAGCTTCAACATCTGATACCAAAGAAAGCAGAATGCAGCCCTGTCTGGTCTGTTTCAGAGTAGTGTTCTTACCTTTTGTAGAGCATTTTAAAAGAAGGCATTTCTGTAATCTGACAGATTTCAAGTAAACCATACATTTATGGGGCTGTGTAGAAATATGAAGGGCAGCTCAAAGATTCCTGCAGCACCTGAATGCCAAAATACAGGTATGAGATGGCACAAACTCCAGAGGAAAGAAAAGAGATCCTCAAGCAATATCTGCGACTTGTGCGGCTTGACACCAGTTCAGCCACGCGTGATGGGCACTGTGTGAGCTGACATAGCCAGCTGCTGCTGAGCAGTTACTGACATGGTTTGATTTTTCTCATGGGTGTAACTCCTGGAATTTTTTTCCTCTTGAGCAGGGATGCCAGAGCAAACACTCTCTAAAAAGGTGCTCTTTTAAAAGTAGCTGCATGTTCTGTCACAAGTGTAACTTCATGGAAGGTTTCTGTGGCAGTCTTGTCTCAGAGACAGACGTCTTCCAAAAATGGGCCTGCTCAGCCTGTCTGCCTTGAATCTTGATCTGGGGAGACTAAACTGAGTAAGTACAGCTTCATATTTGCCGGGGAGAACACTTCTCTGGCTTCTGTGTGGACATAGAGTGCTTTGGGTAGGATAGCATGACCAGTAGGGTGGCTGGCCAGTGTCCTCTCTGTGTTCCTCAGATGTGCCTCTTGAACTTCTCTCACCATGCCTCTCCCAGGGATACCAGATCAAAACCAGCTTCCTGAAACACATGGTATACTCTTCTTGTGTTCACTTTTCTTTGTTTATAACTCATTAGAAATTCTCCTTACTTTGTACAGAACAACTATAGTTACTGTGTTCTCAGTGCTTTTAATGTTTAACTAGTAATCTTTATTGAAGGTCCCTGTCATGGCTTGCTGTAAACAAGCATGTCCAGATCCAAGGGTTATTTGCTGGTTTTTGTTCTTGAACCCAAGAAGTGACTGCTGTGGTGTGCGGGGGTTTTGTTTTCTTGTTTTAACTTGCATTCAGGTTGACCTCTCCAAAAAGGCAGCTTTGTCAGCTTAGATTTTCTGATAGCCATCACTGAAGAGACAAACTTTGAACATGCTGGTGTTCTCAGGAAGTTTGGATACTGTCATACGTAAGGGTCTAATTCTAGTGGTGCTGCAGTGTTAGTCTAGAACAACTAGGAAGTCCCAATGTACAGGCGTAAATGTACAAACAGCTATAATTCTTGGCATTTTGACTTGTATTTTGCTGCTTTAGACTCAAATTGAAATGCATGATAAATAAGAGTGTTGAAGGCTTTATACAGGCTTTTTACACAGGCTGCACCTAATCTTTTAGGTGTCCCAGCAGTTAGCAGATGCTCCAGCATAAGGTAGTGGTCATTCTTGCAAAAAAGCCCCCAGCATCACACTAGTAACTCTGCGTGGCAACTTTCTGGAATTCCAACACTTCCATGAAAATCCTTTTATCTGTACTCTGCCTCTTTGAAATTCAGAATAAATAAAGTATGATTCCTCCTATTAGGTAACAAAATGTACCTCTTACATTGCTTGTTAATTATTGGGGTCTTTTTAGAATTAATTTTCAGTAGAATAGTGAACTTTGTGGAATTGGCCCTTTGTTTGGTGTGTTGAGTATGCTAGAAAGTTTGGAAATTAAATATGAAAAACTTGCTTATACTTCTTGTTTGTAGACTTTAAGTGGTCACTGCAAGCAATTAGATGCATTTGCGTGAGGTGAATGAGAGTCTGAGGTACCACCTCTTTTACAGAAGTTAATCTTTGTCTCTAGTAATCCGTGCTTTGCAAAGGTTAAGCGTGGTCACAAGTAGTAATTACAGTTTTAAAGTAACATCTATTAATAGTGTATGTAGACAGGCATGGAAAGCTGAGTCTTTATTATCAGTGATCTCCTTGATGCCAGTATAGAATCTGTGCATCTTTGTTCTTGCTTAGGAAGAGTGAAGAGGTTGTAGTGAAATGTTCCCTTGTTCCTCGTGTAACCTTGAGTCCAAGAGCAGTCAGCTGTACTTAGCAGCATACACGCTTTAACACTGGAGGCCTTGTCTATACCAGGTGTTCCTGGGTTATGATATTCTGGCTCAGATTAGTTATGAAAGTTGCTAATGTTCCTTCCCTTCCTAAGACCTGAACTCTCTTTTCTGTCCATCTGCCACTTCTGAGTTTGCACTTTCTCTCCTGTGTGTGTGTCTCTTCCACTAGTGTGACTCTGTCACAGTCTGACAACTTAAGTCTGAGATACGGCTTTCTTAAGAGTCCAAATTTTATTTCTATTTTAATTTTTATATGAAAGGGTTTAAACTTGCTGACTACTAAAAATTGGAAGTGAAGAAAAGACTTCTTTCCATCTTTTTGTAAAGTTTCTGCTAGGAGTGTCTAGTATAAGTACTTGACTTTAGCCTAAAATAAGTCTGTGCATGAAACAAAAATAAAAAGCTGTTCAACAGGAATAGACAGGAACGTAGTAGATATTAAATGACTTGTCAAGTGAGTTAAGAGAACATCTTATGTAAGTCTTTGGTCACTAGTGTGAGTATTTTGGTTTTGTTATGAAGTCATTATATAAATTCTACTTCAAATTACAATTTAAAACTTTGTTGTGAGCAGGAAGAAAACGGGAGGCTCAGTGGAATGAGTGGAAAGCTTTAAAGTGTGTGGATTCTCTTGGTGCTGAGGAAGTTGGAACTCCCATGTTTTGAAAAATGCAGCAGCTGTGTGTTCTGCTGCTACAGGAACAAAGATGTCGCTGCCCTTACAGATCTGCTTCCATAGCTGGTCCTTAACCATATTCACTTTTTTTAAACTCAAAGCGTTCTGATGAAACTGGGTCAGAGTGTAACTACACATGTAGCTGTGCTGGCAAATGTGAGCCAGCTGCAGTGCTTTAGCCAGGGTGAGCTGTAAGATGAAATGACATGTCTGACTGCAACCAGCAAGCTGGGCTGAGCTGTAATGACTGAGGCCCCTATTCAAATCTGCCAGTTCTTCTTGGCTCCATAGCAAGTTGCTGGGACATGATAATGCCTTAAAGCAGCTACAAATGACTGCTCAGTGAATGTAAATTGGAGCCTTTTGGGAGACAGCAATGGAGTAAAAGAAAACAGGACTGTTCTGTAACTTGCTATTCATTTGTGAGTCTAGTGCTTTATACCCTGAGTAGTGTCCTGCTTCCAGCAGGGCACCTGAGCAGCAAATTTCACTATGAAGCGGTATCCTCAATCACAGCCAGTGCTTTGGGAGCTTCTGCAGCAAGATTCAGCAGAACTCTGCTCTTGAGCCTTTATTTGCCCTTTGTTTTCCTAAGCCTGTAGAGAAATGCATTTCCTATTTATTGCTTTTTGTACCAGTGTGCCTTTCCATGTGGTGGTACAGGTGGTGTTGGGTATCTGTGCTCTAAAGTGAAGTGTATTTTTGTGTGCCCAACTTTGCTTCTTGCTTTATTTGTGCCTGGAATGAAGCTTTGTGTGTTTAAGCAGCACACATTACCACTTCTGCAGTTTCTTCCTTGCTTCATTAGCACAAAGAGAAAATGACCATTAGTACTGGTGCTACTTCAACCAGTGCTGTACTGCTTCATTATAAAGGTGATTATGACAGAGGAGGGAATATTTTAATCACTTGTTAAAATTGGGTTTATCATTTGAGGTGAGTGTCAGGTAAAACTGTCAGTGTGCTGATTCTGACAGTGAAGAGCAGCTCACACTCAGTGCTCTGCTTTCTCTTTGAGCAGCACTTTGAAAGCTGGCATCAGAATATGGTTCAAACTGTGTCTGCTGTGGTGCTGAGGCACAATGCTGTTTGGGTGGTCTCCTCAGCATTAGCTTTTGGGAGGGATCCTTCCCATACCAGTCACAGATTTTTAGGAGTGTTTGCAGAACACAAGACTGTACTGCAGGATGTAAGGATCTGCTTGTTCTCCTTACCACAACTTGAAGTATGACAATAACTGGTATTCAAGAGACCTTTTTCTTTGGGGAAGACAAAGAGAAAGCTGGCTTCTTTGCTGGATTTTTTTTTCTTGTTGAGAATGGGGGGGTGAAAGAGATTATTGCTAAACCTTGTGTGTTTAATCCTGCTAAATGCTGCTCTCTCTGATCTTACTGATTAACATTTGAAGTCTATAAAGCTAGGGTATCAGTTATTTGAAACTAGGGGCATATAAACATTTTAATTAAAAGGAAATGAAGAAGGAGGGGGGGGAGGAAGACCTGTATCACAGTGCCTGCTCTGTGGGGAAGGGATGTCCACAAGTATTTTGTTACGTGCTTTACAGAGTATTGGAAGATGTCTCTTTTTCCAGAGAACTTGATGTCCAAAAGATTTGCTCTGCTTTAGTGTCTCTACAGCTTCACCTCTATACATTTTATAAGCATGTCCTTTGCATATTTTTTCCTTGGTACACAGAGGAATTTACTCTGAGGATGTGCTGTGGTGAGGGAGGAAAGGTAGGACCTGTAGCAGCAGCAGTAAGAGGGCACTATTAGATGCATGAAGTTCTGTATTACAGGAGGAACAGTAACAGGTAGACTTTAAGCACCTTATTTGTAGGAAAAGGAGGACTTAGCCTGCAGAGCTGTGTGCTGCCAGGCTTCTGGTGGCAGTAAATCTCTTTTAGAAAACAGAGGTAATTTCAGCTGAAGTTTAGCAATTTTTAGCTAATACTGAAAGAAGTTTATTCAGTAACCTTCAACAAAGTGGATGTTCTCAGGTTGCACTGAGAGGAGTTGTTTAAGGCTCTTACACTTCCCTCTAGTCTGTTCTTTCTCCTTAGTGCTTGTACAACTGGTTGTACAACTATACTGTAAAGCAAAGCAGAGAATGTGCTAAAAATACTGTGAAGAGCTGTGTTGTTTTGGTTTTTTTTTCTTTAAGATAAATCAAATCTGCATTCAGAATAACCTTCAGAATTCATAGCATTATAGCATTACCCTGTGAATGCTGTGCAGGCACCGCTCCGGGGGAACAGGCAGAGCCCACAGGCATTTCCAGGAGCTTGACAAGTGCCACTTTTGTTTTGTGACACCTCAAACCGAGGGGGACATACATGTAGTCATGCGGATCCCAAGACCTTGTTGTCACTTCATCTATGAAGCTGCTTCACGTGTCATACTGAAGCCAAGCTAGGAGACCATTTTTGAAATGATGCATAGTGTATGCACCTTGGATTTATTTTACAGTAGGCTTGATGCTCAGCAAGGGCTTGCTGCCCCTAAAAAGAGTTGTCCTATTTTTAGCGATGTCACTTCCTGTGCAGTGTGTGTCATTTCTCTGGAGTTGATCTTCTATCAGATCAGCAAGCTCTCCAGTGCACCAGAACAAATATTTGTGTTCTTTTCATCAGATGGCTGAGCTGATGTGGCTGGAGGCAGGAGCAGGGGGGCAGCAGTGGCTGGAGCTGTGGGAGCAGGCTCGCCCCTCTCCCAGCACTGTTTCAGCAGTGACTGCCCACCTCTACTGCTTTATGGGATGTTTGGGCTCGGTGGTACTGTGGGTCTTCCTGCGTGAGGAATTATGGACAGTTTGGAAAAAAAAAAATCATCTGAAGCTGAGCCAAGAACTGGGCTGATGGGAGGTCCTTCCCTCCCCCAAAAACATCTGTTCCGTGATCTCTCACTGTTCATGTTTGCTGCGATGGGGCCAGAGTCCGGCTGCTCTGCTCGCGGCTGTTTGCCCGCTGCCCGGGCGGGAGGAGGAGCAGTCCCTGCGGCACAGTGCTGTGTCATCCGGCCCTGGCCTCCTGCGGGAGTGCGTGTGTACAGGAGAGCCACGGCTCAAGCGCGGTGGCACTGGCAGGAACTGCCTGTACTTGGGTCTCTTGCGTTCTGTTTTCAATGCCTGTTTTTGGCTAGTGTTTCTCTTAATTCTTTAAGCCTGCTCTGCTGCTGAAACAGGCATTTCCACATGTGTCTGCAGCTAGACCCTCTCTCCTGCCCAAACAGCACACCCATGACAAATGAGCTCAGAAACCAACCTGTGTTGAAACTTAATTGGCAGAAGGTAGAGTGGTTGATTTTTTTTTTTTTTTTTTTTTTTTTTTTTTTTTTTTTTTTTTTTTTTTTTTTTAAGTTTGATCACTTCCTTGTTTCATTTTGGTGCATGTGAGCACTGAAAGGAAGGGCTAAGCATGGGAGAGCTTATTAAACTGGTTTGGCATTCTGTGGCTTTAGGGTTCAAACAGATGAGTTCAACCATCCCAGCAGCTTACAGGCGGCTAAAACATGTGTTGGCCTTCTTGGTCACATGTCCTCCGTCACATCAGTTCCAGAGGCTCTCCTGTGTGTTGGACTTCTACTTGTTGTGTTTTTGCATGTGAACTGATTAAGCTCATGGAACTGTCAGAAAACTTTGTGTTGGTGGTGGTCCCTTTTTTTTCCTGGTGGGTTTTTTTGGTAGCTCACAGCACTAATTGTGTGGGTGAGGGGGATTGTACCCAGTTGTCCCCTTCGAACCCAGGAAGCTGTTGTCTTGGTGCGGGTTCTCATTTGACTTCATAACATTGCATCAGTTTGATCCTATCTCTTATTCATTATATTTCTCAAATATTAGCAACCAATGAAAGATCTTCCGCTTCCCGTGGCCCTTATTAAAACTCTTCAGAAGAATCCCTGGCACTTCCCCTTGGAGATTGAAGTATTCTGAAGCCTCATGCCACTGGCTTGTGCTTTGGCTGGTGACAGGATCCACTGGTTAATGAACTTGGGAACTGGCTTAGCTGGAACTCCGGCCAGCTTTTCTTGTTTTTCATCTGGGCATCTTTGGGCACCTTTCACAGTTTGTTTATTGAATTGGAGCTGAACAACTTTTTACATCCATGTTAGAGATTGTTATTCTGTGTTTGCAGTAGCACCCGGTCCCTTCAGCAGCGTTTTGTTGGGGAATATTAGCAGTGGCTGGTGCTGTTACTGAGTTCCTGTGTGCTGCTTGAAGCTAATGTTGAACAGAAAGGCAATCATGGTACATTCTGAAAGTTAGCGTAGGGTTCTTTAATATACTGCTGCTTAAAATTAAAAGGATTAATACTTGTATTGTGACATTGAATCTCTATTAGCTCTTGAAATACTCAGTCAAAAGTGTTTTTAATTAGTCTTTCAATCTTAAACATTCTATGCCAAGAGTGACTTGCGTAAGGTTTCAGCTTTAAATTGGTTCTGGTTACCAAAGCACAGAAAACTTGTGTTCATTTGCTCTCCCCTGAAATGGCTTCTCTGAATGTTGGGCCCAGCATAAGAATTAAATTCCACATGCACTACTTGCAGTTTCATTCTGAAAGACTGTCTGGAGAAAGGCAGGAATGAAAGTGCTCTTTCAGCTACAAGTACAGTACTTCAGCAAAAATCAAATTTAGCTGTCGTGTGAGGTCAATGGGGGCTTTGTATGTCGAAAGCAAGTGCTTCTCTGTCGGGGTGGGGGAGTGCAGTCAACAGCTGAAATAAGCTTAATTGCAGGTTGAAGCTGAAAAAGATACTATCAGATTTTGGTTGTCTTCCTGCCTGTACATCTTCCTTGTCTTATATCTTGACTACTTCCTCATCCACAGAGTACCTTATTGCTGTGAGCAGAAGACTTGACTTATTTCTATGTTGCTGTTGGCTTTGCAACCCAGAGGTTTGCTCTTGGTATCAATTTCATATGTTTTGGGGAAATAAAAACAAAATGAAGTGGATGTGGGTGTGAGAGGAGATGAGATTTCTCTGGAAACAAAATACTGGGAAAGTTGTTTGTGTTTGGCTTCAAATACATCTTATGTAAAAGGAAGTATTTTTTACTGTGGTACTTCTTACTGTGGTTTAATCTAGTTTTATAACATGGCAATTGGTGAAGTATTCAACTATCTTGAAACCCCTTTCTGGATTTTTTTTCTGTTTGAAAGGTATACTGATGTTACTTACAAGAATGTTTTGTGGTTTGTTTTCTTTTTTCCCCAGTAATATTGCTTATCTTTGGCTTGACTTGCAAGAATTAAAATTACCTATGCTTCAGCTTACTTTTTAATCAGTATGTTGAATTAAATAATTGATACCTTGATATACCTAGTTTCTTAATGAGAAGCTGTTTTTTCTTTCCAAATTGGTAAAAAAAGGACAGTTGTATATTTATGGAGGTGGGAAAAATGGAAAATGATTTTATCTCATGAAGTGACATGTCAAAAATTATTTGCAAGTTAGACCACTTGATAATAGTTAGGAGCCTCAGAACACTGATGGAAATGGTCATTTGTTTTAATTTTCTTGTAATATCTTGCAAATATCTGTAAACTTGCTTAATACAAACCGGGGAAAAATAAATTACACAGTTTTTATGAAAACCAAATTTAAGGATGTTAAGTAACAAGGCAACTCATATCTCTTCTCATTTTTATTATATGTTTGCACAGAATTTATAAATAAGAGCTTATGTGTACTTGGTCTAATATTTTTGACTGAAAGGGTGATTTTTCTCTTAGTGTGTGAAAAATCATAATACAGGGTTTGTGGTAAGCAGTTGTGTCATCTTTCACTAATGACACAGTGACATGTGAATTCATGTGACTGTTGTTAGTTATAATTGCTATGCAGCAAGTAAGTCTGTGTTACCGTGCTTGTCTTTTATTTTACAGTTCTCATTCACAGTGTGAGGTGTTCAGGTGTCAGCATAAGTGTCCCCCTCCCCTACTCCCTTTACCTGACTGCTAGAAGCAGTAATAGTTCCAATATTTGCTAAAATTACTTTTCTCTGTGGGATATATATCAAAAATAAATTGGTGGGGTGGAGGGTGGGTGATGCAAAGCCTACATATGACTGTATTTGTGTTATTGGGCAGACTTTATAGACTTTTTGGGAAAGGGCACCGAGTTACCCACAAGGCATTTTTTCTGGAAGGTCTTTTTGCTGAGCTATAGGAAATTCCAGATTTTCAAATGTCAGCTGTAAAAGAAGGGTTTTCTCAGGCCTCTAAATACTGGGTTGTGTGTATCAATTTCAGGTTTATAGAAGAAGGGAAAATGGCTCAAGAAACTAACCGTAGCCAAGTGCCTATGCTTTGTTCCACTGGCTGCGGGTTTTACGGGAATCCTCGCACAAATGGCATGTGTTCAGTGTGCTACAAAGAACACCTTCAAAGGCAGAACAGTAATGGTAGAATTAGCCCTCCTGGTAAGTAACACCATCATACGTGTGTGTGAACAGCCCAACCTGACACAGCAGGCAGCAGCTTCCTGGCTATGTCCAAATGCTGATTGTTGGAGCATTAGTGCAAACCATTTCATTCCAGTATCTTACCTTATGAACATTCCATCCAAGCTCATTCCATAATGTAATTGTGCTGCCACTAATCTGCTCAGAAGTAGACTCTCGCTAATACCTTTTGTAATCATTTGAGTGTTTTTGATTTGAAGATAGAAAAATGCAGAAAAAACACCATGCCAACAGATTTTTCCTGAAATTACTGACTGTAGAGATAGGATTGATCTCGAGGAATGTTTGTGAAAAGCATTTAAAGTACAGGTATTTCGTCTCTGCAGCCTCATGCTGAAGGATTAACCTGTAAACACTTGATAATTTCTCCTTAACTTCAGATATTTTATGTTCTTTTTGGCCCAGTGCCCTGTGTCCTATTTCCTTTCCTACAACCTGACCTTTTAAACTGAAGCAATAGCTTCTACTGAAATCTGGGGATCTGGGTTCTACACCTTCAAAATGCATCTGGAGTTGCCATTAGGATGTTATATTGGTGTTCTCACAGATCCATCTTGTTTTTTTTAAACAAAACACCAGTTTCCCATGTCAGAATACTGCAGTTTATGCTGAGAAAGCTGCTTGTAGATGCTTTAATTACCAAAAAATAGTAACTATTTTAAAACTCCAGCTTCAAAATTTTCTGCAGTGTAAATTCTGGGGGCCTGGGGCTGGAATGAGATCAAAATATGGCCAAACATAATTACTTTTTTTTTTTTTTTTTTTGGTAAAATTACATTTCATTATGGTGTAGGCAGAGATCCAATTACTTTCCTGACTGGTGTCATAGGGGTCGAAGAGTAATTGCGGTGTCTAACTTCTGTAATCCCTGGGAGTACCATAACACATTTTCCATGGGTGTGTGTCTTGCAGCAGCCTCTGTCAGTAGTATCACCGAGTCCTTACCGGTCCAGTGCACAGAGGGCAGCGCCCAGGAAACTCAGTCCACTTTAGATTCTACATCGACTCCATCTATGCAGCCAAGGTAAGATGCTTCGGTCTGCTCTGTGTCTTTACGGAAAAATCTGTGTCAGAGTGATTAAATGAAGTGTACTGATCCTGCGTAATTAAATGCTGGAACCAGGATTAAGGAAAGGTGTAAGATTTCAGCGCTAACTTTCAAGCATGGATCTCAGGGTGAATACTAGCAGATTCCTGTGCTTCATCTAGCATTCAAATGGAAATTTGTCTTTAGAGTTTAGCCTCAAATAGAAGTTGCCAGCTTCTGTTCTACAGAGATTTGTCTGGCTGCTCTTCTGATTCCACAACTTGTAGTCGTCCATTTACCAAAGGAGAACTCTTTTCATCTTAGAAATCTGAGGATTTTGTAAAATGGCAGAGAGCTGTTTACTAGAGCTCTCATAAATAAATGTATAATGTGTTAACAAGCCAGTTGCTTCGCAAAGAGTGGAGAGTACTAGAACAGGGGAAAGATATGAGTCTTAGTACAAGTTGTGCTACTGAACTGATCTCTTATTAAACAAGTAATTTCCATCTGGATTATTCAAGGATACACAATGTCCTCTTCTAAATCACTCAGACTTACTAAGTGTTCTCCATTTGTAAAAGCTAAATATTTGTTTATATTTAGTGGCTCCATTTCAGTTTAGAATGACACAAGTGAGAGCAACTAAAGTGCCTTGGAAATTTTTTGAGTGAAAAGTGTTAGTGTGTTACATACCGTGGAAGCTAACTTGCAGTAATACTCATTTCAACTTTTCTTTAAAAAAATGAATGTAGTAAGACACAGGCTAAGGGTGATTTCATCAGTTACTGCTGACTGATCCTGCTCAGACTGTTTTTTGCTCCGTATCTTTTTATAGGAGGTGTTATCTCATGCTTGGATCCTGCATATGAACTGAGAGCTAGGTGCCATGCTTGATGCTATATTTAGTCTTTCCATTCTGAGGTTTCTAGTTGGGCTAGAAAATACATATCTTACCTTGAAACAACTCTTCTGATATGTGTAAAAAAAAAAAAAAAAGTTCATCCAGGTCAATGCACAGATGTGAACCAATTACAGTGCCTTGCCTTTGTTCTCTCACAACTTCAATAAAACCATGAAAGAATAGAAGTACCTCACTGATCACTGGCTTGATTACTGGCTGCAGGAGAAATGAGTGGATGGTTGCTCTTGGACTTGCACTTCAAAAAAATCAGTGTCACTTGCTTGGGGGTTTTTTCCCAGAATAAAAAAGCAGGAATTCAACTTCA
Organism: Oriolus oriolus; assembly: GCA_013400235.1. Lineage (NCBI taxonomy): Eukaryota > Metazoa > Chordata > Aves > Passeriformes > Corvidae > Oriolus > Oriolus oriolus. The sequence goes on from VXBT01004785.1 coordinate 365,269, forward strand.
GTCTCTGGAAATACCTCAGAATTATGATGCTCTGAGGACAGGTATATTAAATTGACAATACCCTTTTGCAGGTGGCCAGACATGCAGCTCAAGACCTACATGCAGTTCTTGACAATTAAACTTGTGACTCTGGTGCTCTGGTTGTGCCATGGAGTGCTGGTTCATGGGCTGCTGGTTCTTGCCTTCACAGTGAATCCCTCAGTGGAAAGGAAGAAAAAAAATAACGCAAATGAGATAGTGCTGCCTCTTGCTTGGGACTTGAGCTCTGCCTTGTTCCATGGGAGAGCTGCTGGATGAGCAGCTTGGCTGGGAGTGACTGCTAGTGTTGAATTGCTCTCTCTCAACTGCTCAGGGTGTTCACTGGTGAGTGTTCAGCCATGCTATGATTTAGCAGTATGGCTAAAGGGTTGGGAAGTTTGGCCTGCACCACTTTACACTGTGAAAATCTGAGAGGTTCTGTGTGCAGCTGCTGCAGCCTTATTACTGGAAACATTGACATGCTGCAATTTTCTCGTTCATATCACCAGAACACTGAAAGCAGCTCCTCTACAATTATCTTGCTGACTTATGTTATAAAGATCCTTGCATATTGAATGTTGCATTGTTGCTTGTGTGGAATGATGGTATGCCAAACCACCCAAAATATTTTTCCTTTTTTTATAGTGGAACTGTTTTGTTGCATTCAAAATGAATTAAAAAATAATGCTTACCTTTTGTATCAGTTTAGATTGTGGCAGTTTTAAGTGGTTACAGAAACAACTTGCAAGTGAAAAGTTCTGGGATACTCTTTCCTCAAGAAGTGCCCTAACGTATCTCTTACAGGAAAAGGTGGAAATGCATCATAAAAACTGTAACTTTCTTCTTTTGCCCCCCCCAGCCCTGTGTCAAGTCAGTCACTTTTAACAGAATCTGTAGCATCATCCCAACCGGATAGTACGGCTGTGGACAAAACAGTACCTGAGACAGAAGAGTTGCAAGGTTGGTGCCTAGTTTCCAGAGACAGAATGTATGAATAAAGTTTTTTAAACTTTGACTTTTCGTATACACTCCTGTTTGAGATGGCTGATTCTCAAACCCAAATATTCTGTGAAATCAGAAGGCAAAATAAGGATAAAGGTTCTTTTCTTGAACGGCAAGTTGAACTGAAACCTCATGTTTCTGTTTAATTGGTGATGTCAGTGTCTGCCATAAACAAGTATGTTAATTGGTGCTGGAAATGCACATTGTAAATCAACATCCTGTTCTGTCCTATGCCATGGCTATTTCATGTAAGTAGAGTTTTGAGTATCTGTTACTTCTCAGAGTAACCATTTACAGCACATATCAAGTTTATGAACATATTTGTGATAGAGGGTGTTTGACATAGCCATTGCAAGAACAGGGTCAGTATTTTTTATAAACAGGAAACACCTATAAAAGAACCTTTCACCTATGAACTGCAGTGGTGTAGTATTTTGAACTACTGAAATTCACTATCAAGTATAAAATTAACAAACCACAGGTTATGTTTGTGTGAATGAAAATGGCTGAGTGGGTTATTTTAACTATATTGGCCTAAAATCCTTCTTGCTGGTACAATGTAAAGTTTCTTTTTCCCTTTTTCTTTCTATATGCAGACTTTAGGAGCTTGAGACTAAAAAAAAAAAATTAATAGTATATCTTAGGAAATGCAAAAATGCCAGATAGTATACAAAATGTGCTCAGACTGGTAACCTGTAGACATTATAAAAGGTATTCAAAGGTAAGTCAGTAAATATCCTGCCTTCTGCTGAGACAGTTCAGGGTTTAGTGGGGAGGATTATTTTTCTGTGGACTAGTCCAAACATAGAAGGTTGAGTTTTTCACAGATACAACTTGTAATTCCCTTTAAACATTCCAAATATTAGTTCTTTGGCTGTACCTCTGGTATCCAAGTTTTGCTTCAGATACTTTTCTAAACCTGCCCTATCCCTTTTTGTAGGGTGGAATATAAGAGTCATTATTCAGCTACTGTGCTGAGTAAGGCCACCTCCTTGGTTATGTAAACTTGGGAGAAAAGCTTTTAATTCATTTTTTTTACCATTTTTCCTAACCTTTGAGGTGTCAATTATTAGAAACGTGTTTACTCTTTGAAAATATACATTGTAGGGATACACTCTAATGCCTGTTAGGAAGTTTGTGTTCTGGAGCTGAGAGCTCTTGTTTCAGTTTTGGCAGTGCATCTACTGGCTTTTCACTGGGAGGCAGAGGGAGTACTTTACTTTATTGACCCTTATGCTGTGAGGTGGCTTGGGCCTGTGAAAAGACTTTTCCCAGCAAGTTTTCAGAGGCATGTCTTTCTCCTTAACCATTTGGATAAATCTGTGCTCCTTGTAATTCTCTGCCTCTCAAGCTCATTCTCCGTATGAGAAGATAAGAGGTTTCTCAAACAAGCTTTGAATTTAGGGACGTATCTGCATTTTACAGTGTGTTTTTCAAGGATCAACCTATATCAGGTGTTTAGATTACTCAGCTGTGTCCTCTGTCCTTTTCTTTGTACCCTTGTTTCTAAACTAAGAACATCACCAGCATGTAGTTGCAGTTCTAAATTACCACCCCTATTTATAAGTCTCTGGCAGGGTCAGCCTTTTTTCCTTAAGAGTTCCTTCTGTGTTGTCCCTTAACTGAAAATCATAGGAAGTGTACTGTTTCCAGTTTTAAAGCATTTTGATTTGAAAATGTAAGTTTGGAAGGAAAGCAGCTTAGAATGGATGCTGAGAGGATTTCATTGATTTGCTCTCACAGTTGTGCATCCTAAAGTTTCCTTATTTTTTTTTTTTTTAATTTGAATTTTAGATTGCTGACAAGAATGTAATACAACATGTGAATCCAAGTGGTTTTTTTACTATTGCCTAAGTTTCTAATATTTAGGAAAAGATAAAGTCACAGCAATGGGCTAGTTTGTCCCAGAGTGAAGTGCGTCAATAGAATTTCTGTTGATGCTGGGGAACAGAAGCAGAAATAATGTCAGTATTTATTTTGATAAAATCTTGCCTTGTGGGAATGTCTGTTCTGGGGACAGTTGTTCTATGCTGCTGGTGTAAGTTAATGTGTTGTGTTCAGCTGAGGTCCCCTTAACTTGCCATTTAACAAAAATTACCAGGCTGCAACAACATTGAATGAAAGACTGGGTGAATAATTAAGCTTTCTTAGATTACTGTTATTACTTTTCTAAAGCAGACAGATAAATGGGACTTGAGCTCTGTGCGACACAGTCCTTGCTGTTTGCAGTCAAGCTAAAACTACAAAAGGGATAAAGTTCCCAAAGAGCACTTGAGGTTTGTCTTTGTTGGATTTATGCATTGCAGAAGAAATAGAGGAAAACTCTAGAATATATTAATAAGTCTAGACTTTAGAGCTAGTGTTTGTATGATAATGCTTGTGGAACACGGCAAAAAGCCCAGATGCCCTAAGATAAGGAGTAATAGATTATTTTTTTTTACCTTTAATGTTCTTAAATACCATGAACATACCATTAAAGGTGACCTAAAATGAAACTCAGTAAGTACAAAATTGCAAACTGCCATCACTCTTGTCATGTGGTGTGGTTATTATTTGAAAAATCAAACTACAAAGTAAGATTTGATTAACTGTCTAAATGTACGTGGCTGTTCTGAATGAAGTCACCTGATTTTGTACATATCTGTATTTTAGTGAGGTAAAAGCATTCAGTTCAGTTGGTGATAACTAAGTTTAAAAAACTTGATATTAAAACAATTAAGTTGCTACAGAATTTTATGTGGAGGTAACTTGGACCTAAGGTGAATGCAGTTGAACTAATGGCTTCAACTTCAGTGGGCCTTATCAGGGTTGGCTCAGTAGGCAGTACTGGAAAGGAATTGATGGATACTTCTCACTTTTGTGATAGTACCAGGGACTCGGTGGTAGAGTATGATTATGATACAAGTGCAGAAAATAATATGGGATACCCTGATATACTGGGTGAATGCTCCAGGGAGAGAGGAGACACTCAACAGGAAGATTTAAAACTAAATTCTGTGGGTCAGTGTGCTCTTACTTAATTTGCCGCTTCCTGATACTGAAACAGTGTATTTTAGGCTGATTACGTCAGTTTAAAAAGTTCAGAAGTAGTGATATTCTCCTTTGGATTAACTTCACATTTTACTCCTCTGGAGGAGTGGGAATTCTTCTTTCTAGGCCTAGTGAGATGCCCTTAAGAAGTAAACATAGCTGTTCATGCTCTTCCTGTAGGAATGAGGAACCTTTTTTTTTTTTT
>VXBT01004785.1:369557-455866 GCA_013400235.1 Oriolus oriolus
AAGTCTCTGCTCAGAAATTCAGGGGTGATGAATGTAAAACATCCAGAGAGAGAACAGATGAGATGTTGAGTGTCTAGATTAACCTGTGGAATATACTGTCCCCTCAGGCAAAGTCTTTGCTGCTGATCAGGTATCTTGCTGTCCATTGATGTTGCTTAGTACAATGTTTTGATACATAGCAGAAGTGATGAGTGCCCTTTTCTTTCAAAAAAAAAAAAAAATCAGAATAGCAGCACATGAAAAACCCCAGTGGATTTGTCATGCAGAAGAGCTGTCAGCTGGGGTAGAACTAGCACAGAACTGCATCTGACAGTCTCTGACAAACAGAAGTCCAGCTGCACAGAGATGCCTGCAGCTTTTTCCCTGACAAATGTCCAAGCTTGCTGTTGTACTCCCTTACAGCACTGGCTCTAGCTCTGCTTCCATCCACACTCCTCCCGGCTGGAGCTTGCTTTTGTTCTTTGCTGTAAATACTCCCAACTTCAGTGTATCTTACTCACTGGAGACTTGTCCTGCTGTGGTCTAGCTATGTCTGGTAGGTCGAGGTTGGCTCTTAGCCCTTCTTGAAATGAAGTTGAGGTTTTTTTTTGTTTCTATTTCTGTTTCGTAATGTAAGGAATGTGCAAATACTTGAGGAAAACCAGCCAACTTCTATTTTTACCTGAGTCAGGCAAATACTACCATTACTTGTTTGTACTCTCCCACACAACCTATAACCTGTTTCTTTTAGATGTGAGAGAACACTAAAGTAGATTGAAAGTTGCCTTAGGAGAAATGTCTTTAAAATTAGGTTTTTACCTGCTTCCTTCTCAGCTCCAGGATGGTGTAGTTCCAGCCTGTAAGTCTGGGTCTCTTGAGTTGGTGTTTCTTACCCCAGGTAGTGACTATGTCCTGTGTAGGCTTTTTCCAGGTGTGCAAGAGCAACAGCATCACAGTGGCAGAGAATGTTCTGAAATGCTGTGTTTTGTGTGGCCTCTGTGTTGCAGCCTTCAGCAAAAATAATGTTGATTCAGGATCTGAAAGAGGGTGTTTGGCTCAACTGATCCTGTTACACAGAGTGCTCCTTACAAGCAGATTTTGGGAAGTGGGGGAGTAACACTGTGGGGAAGCACTTGGCTGTTGGATTTTCTTCCTGGATCTGACAGTGCTGAATCTTACTGTTAAACCTAATGTTTATTACTCTGGTTTTTTATGGTATTTGCAAGCATTTGGTGAGTTCTTTCCTTAAATTATATTGAAGGTCTAGAAGGAGGGAGTTCCAGTCACTGCGGAGAGACCAATACATTTCAGACATGGAAGCTGCAGCAAAATGGCCAAACACACAACATGGGCTTTAGATTATTGTAGGACTTAAAAGAAAAGGGAAGAGACTGACTTTTTTTTCCTCTACTGTTCTTACTAACTTTTTTAATGTCAGCTTCAGTGTCAGAGAATGCAGAGCCTACACCCGAAGAACAGGACAAGTCGCTTGACAAACCAAAACAGAAAAAGAATCGTTGTTTCATGTGCAGGAAGAAGGTTGGACTTACTGGTAAGAAATACTGATTTCAGTTTCCCTAGGCTTGTTCAGGCTTTGGACCTTTGAAATGTTATCTTAAAGGGAAAATGGGGCACGGTCACTTGATGTTGATTTGAAATAACAGTCAAAGGTGCTTTCAGCTGACTCGTACTGGATTAGTCATTCATATATCATTTTGTTTTTCAGCCTCCTGTCTCTAAGTGAAGTTCATAATTCCAAATACTTCCTTTTGGAAGTCTGCTTAGCTGAGGAATTGGTTGATAGTTTGCAGCCATTCACTAGCCAGCTTTGCAGTGGTCCAGTGAAAGGGCTTGAGTTCTGCAGGGTGAAGATGCATAATCATTAGCAAAAGAGCAGGAGTTCTCTAGGCGTGTTCTGTGCTAGTGTCATGCAAAAAGAAGGAATGGTCAAGTCAAATCTTGCTGTAATCACTTAAAAATGTATTATTTGTGATTCTTATGCTTTCTGCAGCAGAGGCTCTTTGGCTGATTGGTTGACACTGGTGACTGAGATTTATTGCTAGTGAGTGAACACATTCAGGATTTAAAGCAAACCCGTGTCATTAAGAATGTTGAAATGTCTGAGCTGCTGTTTCTGTCCACAGGGTTCGAATGTCGGTGTGGGAACGTTTACTGTGGAATGCACCGTTACTCAGATGTACACAGTTGCTCTTACAATTACAAAGCTGATGCTGCTGAGAAAATCAGAAAAGAGAATCCTGTAGTTGTTGGAGAAAAGATCCAGAAGATCTGAACTGCTGCTTCTGCTGGAATACAAAAATCTTCTGACCATCTGCAGATTAAATTGACTTGAGCTTTTTTCCTTAGTCATCAGGAACGTAGAGCAGTGTATCTTGCCTAGACCTTTTAATCATGCATGTCATCAGATGAATAGATTTTTTTGTTTTTGTTTTTTTTTTTTTGTTTTGAAAATGACTGAACATTATTTTCATTGCAGTTTTCTGTGGCTGAAGACTTAAGTAAACTTTACAAGTATTATCCTTTAAGATCATTTTAATTTTAGTTGAGTGCAGAGGGCTTTTATAACAAATGTGGAGAAAATATTGGAGGGCTGTGCTTTTCCAGGATAAAACATGCATGCGTTAACTTTGCAGTTTATTTTCTTGTTGTATATAGCTTTTCTCTGCAGCACAATTTCTTTTTTTTTTTTTTGATAATGCCTTGTATGGCACAACTAGTTATCAGTAACTGAATGTATTTTAATCATTATGGCTGCTTCTGGTTTTTTTTTCCCATTAATGAGAGGTTATACATGTTCGCATATTAGCTTGTTTGCACCCTCTACCTATTTATGTATGAATCATTTGTAATGAGAGTGTGTGCTGAGATTGTGTGAGTTTTTTTGTTTGTTTTTTTTTTTGTTTTTTTTTAAATTGGGGTTTGTTTTTGTGTGTGTGGGGGGAAGGCTGTATGCACTTCATTGACTGCAGTTTTCATTGGGATTACATCCATCAGTTTGTCTGTACACAAATATGAAGAATGATCTGAAGTACCTGTGCTGTATTTATGTTTATCCACGTCTTAACTTTGATTAAATAAAATTTAAAAAAATCCGAGCCCCCATGGCTGTCACATGTAAATTGTATTTCTCTTGCTTTATGTTAATGGAGACCTTCCATTGGTGGTTCCTTTACTTAAAGTGTATTTATTCACAGCAGCCATGTGTATCCCAATGCCAGCTAAATTCTGATGGGGTTTTTTTTTAATCTTTTCACCTGTAACTACCAGAGACACTACAGTTTCCAGACCTTGTCTGTTGATTCTGCCCAGGGAGCTCTCCATGCTTCCTGTGCAGTACATCTGTCATGTGCCGGAGTTTGGGGCATTTGTGACACTGTGACAATGTACTTCAGTTGGGCCAGACCTAAAGGTGGAACAGATGTGGCCGTGAGCAGGCTGCATGTGATTCGAGGAAATGGTGCTGTGGGTTTGGGATCTGCTGTCTGACAGACAGCAGTGTTGGAGGAATTGGTCTGGTCTTGTCTTGTGAGGGTGCTCAGTAAGTTTCTTTCTTCAAGGTTGCCTGTCCTGAGATCAAAGTCTGTGCCTCAACCCTGGTCATCTCCATAACTTAAAGGTGGTTTATGAAGTGCCATGGGAACTTCAGCCAGTGCTGCTTGTCACCAGATCTAACTGTACACTAATAAAGTAGCACCAACTCCTCTCCAGATGGTCCTGATCTGCAGTTGAAATCTCACTGGGTGACTTGCTGCTGCGTTCGAGCATTTGTAAAACAAATGTGATTGCGCAGCTTTATTTAAAACATTAAATTTTTAATCAAGGCTGGCTCCATCCTTTGGAATGCTCTTTAAAAGCTACGGCTGGCAATTAGTAGATAAAGCACTACATTTAGGATATAAACTGTGCAGCAGAAGGAGCTTTCTCTGATAGTTACAGAAAGTAATCTGTGAGACCCAATAATAAATGAAGTAGCTTGTGCTTGCAAAAATGGCCTAACCACAATCTGCAAAGCACACGGACTTTATAGTAAAGGAAGGAAGGAATAAATAACTCTTACTGGCAAGTTTCGGTAATGGTCTGCCTTATCGTGGGTCAGAGATCCTGTATTTCCTCAGAGCATTTGCTAAACTTCCTCTTGCACAGCACAGAGCATGGAAGAGCAGCAGCATCACCTTTGGTGGGTGTTTCTGTTTGCTTTCCTCTTTGCTGCTTCTTCCATATTCTTTAATCCTTCTCACTTTGATTCTTCCCTCTTCCCTATTTCTGGTCTCTCTTTTCCTAAGCATATCCTTTTCTCTCTCCTATGTGCCTTCCTGACCAATGTGCCTTTCACCTGACAGTGATGCTTCTGGGCCAAGCAGAGAGGAGACACTGTAGATTTCACAAGGGGGGGTGGGGAAAACCTGTTCTGTTTGTGTTTTCTGGTGTCTGAAAGAAGAAAAGGTACAGGAAAAGTGTTCACATACTCCCTTTACCACCACCAGTTATGAAGCAACTGCTCCTCTGGCTCTCAATTATAGGGTAGGATCCTTGCCTGGCAGTGCCCACAGTGAGGCAGAACCACACTGGGGAGTTCTGCTTCCACCCTTGTCCTTCCCAAAGCAATCTAATAAACCTCCTTTGGCCTGGCTTGTGTGGGGGCTCAGAGTTAATATTGAAGGAGTTCACGGTCCTTTTGTATAAGCTTACATTTAGACTGGAACTCCACCTTTCCGTGACACCTGAGAATTGCATGTCATGTTTGTTTGCTTTGGCAGTGGCTCTGCGTTATCCTGGTGCTTGATCTGCACTTCAATCTGTGTTTTGTGTCATCAGCTTGAGGTTAGCAGATTAACATTTTAATTAACACCAGCACATTCACAGCAGTACAAAACGCTTGAGTACATCTGTCTCCTCACTTTGGACACTCTATTGGAACAGGCTTTCAATGTGGTTTTGTTTCAGTTTTGGAATAAGCAGGTTCTATAACCCAGATCTTATAATCTGGCCACAAAACATCTTCACTGTGTTTAAAGCATTTCTAGCAGTCAGGGGAAGTTTTACAGGAAATCCTCCACAAGTTTGTGCTAGGCATTTTGTTGTTTAAATAGGACCCCTTTCCAAAGAGCACCTTGTGAGCTTGTGTCTCAGCAAGTGAGGAGCTGTCACAGATGATGCTGTTGTGTCATCCTCCTCTGAATCTCTGGCTGTACAATTTGGTGCATTTCTTGTAATGACTCCTCTGGCAAAAAAAAAAAAAAGGTTGAGTAGCAAACCAATTCTTTGGCTTGGCAATCACAAGCATCTTCGTGTTTTTATTGGAAAGAGGTGGTCTTTGCTATTTTATTCTAACTTCAAGGATGTTCCCTCATTGGTTTCTACTTCTGAAAATGAGTGAATTTTCTCCTGCAGGCAGGAGAAAGCTGGGACTGGGAACAGAAGCACTGGCCTCCCTGCTCTTTATGGCTGGCTGCACATATGTCTCTGGTTTTAAGATGGTGGAACTGTCTGGAGAAAATGGAAAGACTCAGTGAGGTGCAGCAGCATTGCAAAACTAAAAACCACACAAAGTGCAGTTTCAGGTGTGAATTGTGCAGCTTCCCAAGGGCTCCTGAGCTCGTGGTGGGAGAACCACTGTGGACATAATCATTTCACCATGGCCCTGGCACGTTAAGTGGCCCCTCCAAAGGTGAACAAGGGCAGTTGCCTCAGTCTTAGTTGGATCCTTCACCTGCAGCGAGGTGCCCCTGTTACAGGAAGGCCTCGGTTTCAAGTGAGGGTTTGTAAAATGGAAGTGTTAAGGTTGGAAAAGACCTCCAAGAACATCAAGCCTAACTGCTAACCCAGCGCTGCCAAGTCCACCCCTAAACTGAGTGCCACATCTCCACATCTTCTAAACACCTCCAGGGAGACCCCATTTCACCAGGGTCACTGCCTGCCTGGGAACAATTAACAGCTGCTGACTCAGGCAAATCTCTGGCACTGATTAACCACTGTCAGGGACCAGGCAGAGGGGTGGGATGGTAACGGGGCAGCGATTGGTTTGTGTCTGAGGACGGAGGGTGGGATTTGATGCTTCTCTGCTCTGGGTTACACCACCTGGAGAGGATCTTCCTCCTTGGAAGGCGCGTAGCAGCTGGGAGGTGGGAGCTGTGTGTAGGCAGGGATTGCTCAGGGTTCAGCATGTCTTTCATCCAGGTAGACCAGGACTCCGATTTTCCTCTCCAGAACCTCCCCTATGGGGTTTTCTCCACGAAGGAGGAGGTGAGTAACTGCAGACTTTGTTCTTGAGGTGGTGTAATTGTTCGGGGCTATGAGAGAGCAGAATTTCCCAGCAGTGTGGGATAAAGGAAGATTTCCCAGCCTGACACACAGGCTTCCTGACTTGATGGCAAAACTGTGGCTGCCACATTGTCTGTTCCCTTAGGGGGGTTATTTTGATGTCAGCTTCTTTTAAACTGCACAAGAGAAATCAGAAGTGTTACTACTGATGAGAAGTACTTTGGCTAATGACTACAGTAGTTCTTGCGTGGGTTTGACCATTTTTGTGACATCATTAAATCTGTGTTTGACCCTTTCACTCCCTGCATAGAGGCACAGCACATTTCACACTCAAATTCTTTGGTTTTGACTCTGTCCTTCATTTTCTTTGTGACTGTAATCACACCATGACCCTTAAGAAGCCTCACTAACTCTTGCTCTTGGGGAGTTTGTTGGTGGCTGCTGAAGCATTAAACCAGGACACCAAACGTGTGTTTTACCTGTTTTTGCAGCTGACCCACTGTGTTTTATTGGGCGTATGTTTATGCAATGCTGCATTAAATGTGTGCAAATGTGTTGTGTTCAAAGCTGGGCCCAAAGCCTGCAGGCTGAGCCAGCTCCAGGCCTTCTGTTTTATGATCACATAAGAAAACATGGCTCGACCTTTCTGCCAAGGAGGTAGCTCCCAGTTCCCAGTTTTCATGAGAACTGAGCCCAGCTAGGCTGAACCTCACACCTCTGAGTGCCTGATGGGATGGAGCTCCAGAGATGTGTCCTCCTGGAGAAAGGGAAACAAGCCAAGAGCTGCTTCTCAGAAGGAAAAAGTGGAGAATTTATTTGTCATTGCTTATGGAAACTTTATGATTATCTCCTGGTTTCTACTGCTTATCCGTGTAGGTTTTAAAAAAAATTTAAACCACAAGATTGTGTTTTCTGATGTGGTATTTTCCAAAGATAAAACTGAGATGGTGTATTTAATCTATTCCTAGATATGTGTGCTGTTATCTAGCAAGTTTGGATTATTTTTCTGCCTTCCTCAGTAACCGTTCTCTGAAAAAAATCTTCACTCAAACCCTATGAAATGACAGGCAAGACTTACAGAAGTTATTTAGGAGAATAATGTTCTGATAGTAGCTGAATTTTTTAATGATTTCAGGCTAAAACAATTGCTGTCATTCCCGACTATCCCAGTTACAGATTAACCTGACATGACCTTTAGGTTTTTTCTGCAGGAATGTTTGCTGAACAAATACTTACCATCACTTTTGGAATCTTGTTTGGAAATTAAAGGTTAAAAAATAGGTTTAACGGCATGGATCTTTGAAAATGGTAACTTTGGTGAGCTGCTTTTCAGAGTGGCTGTAACAGTTTGTCTCTATCCCTCCCCACTCACACCCTGTGGAGGCTGTGGTGTGTTTTTGCCCCGCGCAGCTGCCGTGGGTCTGTCGGTGCTGCTGCCCCGCCGTCGCCGCCGGCTCTGCACGCGCCCGGGGCATGAACAGGAGCTTTGTGTCCTGGGCTGCATCTGTCAGGGGGTGCAGCCACGCTCCCCCACGCGTGTGGGATGCTGTTCCTGCAGTGAGGATCCAGCGGGGATCCGGGCTGGGCTTGGCATGCGGGTCCTGGGCTCCTGGCGTGGTGTGAGGCCGGGTGATACAGGGCAGCCTCATCCGATGTGGCACAGAAATCGCGTGCCTGAGCGTGATGTGCTGCCTTCCTGACATCACCAGGGGAGTGCACAGCACCCTCTGGGGTGCAGAAATGCCTGTTTCTCCAATGGCATGCCCATAGGGATGGGGTCCCTCCTGCCCATAGCCTGTCTGTGCTTCTGTTCCCCACTTGTAGAAGGAGCAGGAGCATCTTCCGGCCTCGCAGCTTATTCCAGATGTGTGAGCTTATTCTGCAATGCTTGTCATTAATGAGGGGTGGTGGGCAAATACTTCTGGGGGAAAGAGGGCAGGGAAAGAAACCTCTGCTTGTTGTGGTGTCCTTTCCCCAAAAGATGGGGATGAGGCTCTTTCCCACCCCTCAAGCTCTGCAGGGAGTCTGCACTGATGCTCTGCCCACGGATCTGAGCATTTTTCAGCAGCCAGACTCAGACTGGCTCTTGATGGTCTGTTGCTGTGGTACCAGACCTTTGTCCTGGATAGGTTAAACTCTCTGTGGGCACTGTCTTCCCCTATGCCTTCTCTGGAGCATTTTTGGGTATGAGCATAAACTCTTCTTCTCTTACCCCCCCCTCTTGCTGCTTTGCAGCCTCGGCACAGGCTTGGGGTAGCAATTGGAGACCAGATTTTGGATCTCAGCGTCATTAAACATCTTTTCAATGGGCCAGCTCTTGCCAAACACCAGCACGTCTTTGACCAGGTATTTATCAGAGTCTGTTCTAATTTCCACACTCATTTTAAAAACATGCCATAAGGGACTTTAGCAACTTGTGGGGAGATAATGAACATGAACTGGAAATATGTTGTCAGGTGGGTTCTGGTAGGGTGAAAGCCATCACAGGTGTGATAGCAAGGAGAGCAGGGGCGTTGGGGGTCCAAAGGTTATTTACCAGGAAAGTGTCATCAGCCTTTGGCAATGCAGGGGTCTGACACAAAGCCCTAAATGTTAATTCACTCCTGATTGTGCCTTCAACACTCCATGGATGGGATATTAATGACAGGGAGGTTGTGTTAAGGATAAAGGTGAATACAAACGACCTGTGGCTACAGCTGGTTGATATAGCAAAGCCACCAGGGCCTGCGGTGGTGTGTTAGGATGGGCTGATGCAAACATGCAGCAGGTCCTGCTGCAGAGGGCTTGTGGTGGTGTGGATAACCCTGGCCACAGGCATCCATCACCAGGATGAAGGTGTGGGACATCTTCCTGCACGTGAAGGATAAGCAAAATGTGGTCTTTTCTTTCCCCCCACCCCCTGTGTCACTGCCAGCCCACCCTGAACGCCTTCATGGGGCTGGGCCGGCCGGCGTGGACCGAGGCCAGGGCTTTCCTGCAGAGGCTGCTCTCGGCTGGAGAGCCCACCCTGAGGGACAACGCAGAGCTGCGGAGAAGGTGAGGGAGCAGAGAGTGGCTGCGGGCACGGTGAGGTGTCAGCTGTGCCCTGCGTCACCCAAGTGACAGGGCACCAAAACCGACTGTCTGACGTGGCCACCCGCCTCCTACGTGGGCATTAGCTGGGGTTTGTGCACACCGAGTTCTTCCTTCTCTTAATTACGTAAAGATTAATCTCTGATTAATCCTGTGGCTGCCCGCAGATCCAGGGTGTCACCCTGCACCTGGAAACAGCGAGCTCTGCCCTGGGGTGTGTCCGGACCTGCTGCCTCTGTGGAGGCTGAGTGGGGCTGCCCAGACTGGCATGGGCTGGGCTGGTCCTCTGGCCATGGCCCCTTCACCGTGGCCTTCCATGGAGAGACGTGGCTTCCAGGGTCCCCACCTCTCCTGGCTCCCCCTGTGCCTCCCTCCCTGCCTGTCACACCCGGAGCAGGCATGGGGAGACCCCCCAGTTTGTGCTCAGCAACCATTTGGCTTTGCTAAAACTGAACATGTGGTCGTGAATTGGGTTCAGATTTAGGGCAGTGCAGTGGTGTAGGGGCAGGAGGGGAGGGCTGTGCTCTGCTCTGTGCTGTGCTGATGGCAAACACGTGTGTCCATTAATCCCACACCTCTCGTTCGTCCAGAGTGATGCTTTAAATACCACAAGTGCCTGCCCTGGCAGTGAGCAGGAGCTGTTCCTCCCTGTCCTGCCAGGGAAACTGGGGGGATTTAGGCTCCCCTGTGCAGGAGAGGGGTTGAACTGGTGCTTGCCACATAGATCTACCCTGAACAGGGCCAGCAGTTCAGATCAGACACCCCAAGAGCCACATGCCGTGAACTCATCCTTCCCATGCAGCAGAGGCGGTGGTGTCCTGGGCATGGGCACTGGGGGTTTCTCTGTGCCCCTTGGGAATCCAGCCCCCTCCCCACTCACACCCTGACAGCTGCTCCTTTTGGTGTGACCATCCCAGTAACAGCAGCCTGTGCAGCCGCCAGCTTTTCTGCAAGGTCTTTTTGCTGCAAGGCTTGGCAAACTAAACTAAGGAATGAGCTGGGAGAGCGAGTCAGCCTCTTCCACGCTTCTTACGGGTGGGAGCTGCAAGTTTTCCGAGATCTGAAGGCGTCATTTTTCATTTCAGAGCATTTGTACCTCAAGCATCTGCGACGATGCACCTGCCTGCCCACATTGGTGAGTCCCCCGCAGCCAGGGGCTCCTCGGCGCTGCCCTTTGCTCCCACACGGAGCAGCTGCTTTATTTCCAGCTTGCTCAGACAGACAGATCATAGCTCTGACAGGGAATGGGTTTTGCAGCAGCCAGAAGTAGATTATTGTACATAATGAAAGGTAGCTGCTGTCCGTGGCACAAGAATAAAAGCCTGGGGAAGCTCAATAGCAGCCAGAACACTCCTGGATGCAATTTCCACTAAATCAGGGGTGTCTGGTGGTACATAACTCCTGTCATCAGACTGGCATCGCCAAAGGCCTCCGTGACTAGAGCCAGGCGAGAAACACTTGTTCAGTTTTCAGCAATTTCCCCTTTTGCCATCAGAAAATAATTCAGGGGTTGCAAGGTTTCCAAGGCAGATGCTCCAGCACAGCCTCATAAACAAGCATGAGTTTCCACTCCCAGACCATTACCCTGCATCCCAGATCTTGCCTCCACTCCCATGAGGCCGCGGACGGCTTTGGGATTAATATATTCATATAGATATACAAACATTTTCTGTTTTTAACAGGAGTTTGTGTTTGGACCCAAACCAACTTGAGCAAAGTCACTTGAGGGCATGACCTTCACAGGGGCAGGGATGTGAGCTTGCCCATTTTCCATCCAAGCTCTGTTCTGGGTTGGCTTTTGCCTTCCACGGGGCACAGCCCTGGTTTGGGACAAAGTCTAGCCTGTCCCAGAGGAACCATGAGGAGTTCCCATAGGTGTGATACCTTCCTGAAGACAGTTTCAGGTTGAACATGTCCGAAAATTGCTGGCTCCTGGCTCCCACGAGTGCTGGGAACGGAGCACTGCCCCGGTGTGACAGAGCTGTATCCCACAGACACGAGGCATTCAGGATTCCACTGTGCTTAGGAGCAGCCCTGTCCCGTGTGTGGTTCCTGCTTCTCCTGGGTGGCTGGATCCTCCTCTGGGAGGCTGGAACTCCAGGGGGATAACTTACTGCTGGATCCTCCTCTGGGAGGCTGGAACTCCAGAGGATAACTTACTGCTGGATCCTCCTGGAGCTGCTGGATAACTTACTGAGCTCGCTAACAAGTACAGTGCAAATGCACCCTCCCAGTTTGTGTTTTTCCCTCCTTGCCTCCGCTTTCCCGAGGATCCGGAGGGTGGGAGCTGTTTGCAGGGATGGCAGCAGAGGGCAGCAGATGTCCTGAGGATCGGCCGAGTTCCCCGCGCCGGGTACCGCCGGCAAGAGGAAAAGCAGCGGGAATTGCCGTGTCTCTGGAAAGGGGGCTGCTGCTTTATGTCCTGCGTTTTCCCTCCTCTTCTCTACCGGAGACTTAAAAAAAAAAAAAAAAAAACCATTTTTTTCTGCATAATTTATAGGTGAACTGTTAATCACCCCTTTATGCTGTTAATGACATCCCCCGAGCACTCTCGCTGTCTCCTTTCCTGCTCTTTTCATTGCCAGCAGCGTATGCTGTGCTTTAGCCCCCACAGATGAGGGACTTTCCTGCCGCTGATCCCTGTTTTATGGCTTTTTTCCTCATGCAGGAGATTACACCGACTTCTATTCTTCACGCCAGCATGCCACAAACGTTGGGATCATGTTCAGGGGGAAGGAGAACGCTCTGATGCCGAACTGGTGGGTGGCTCGGGTTATTCTCCAGCGCAGCATTATTTTGCAGGCTTATCTGTACATATATGTGACGTTTTAAAGGTCTGAGTAGTTTTTCAGGGTCACACTGGTTTCAGTTCGTAGCAGATGAGAATCAGTGTTGTCCAGAGTTCAATACCAGAACCAAACCCCGCACGTCCCCAGCCTCAGCTCAGTCTGCACTGCCCTCCATTGCAGTGGCCACAGCAGTTGCTGTGCAGCCCCCCAGTTCAAAGGAAAATATACCTAAAAAATTTGGTTTTGCTGAGTGGCAAGAAAGCAGAGTTTAAGATCCAAGGAATTAATTGCAGCAGAAGTGCATTAACAATCCAAAGCAACATGGCTTTGGGTTACATTTCACTTCCATCCTTGTGTCAGAGCAAGGTGCTGAGGTCTGTGCCCATCCATACAAAGCTCCCTCTCCTTGTAGCTCACACTCCCGTGGTGCTTGCACCCCAAAGAGCTGCTCTGACACACAGCTAACCCGGGCACTGTGGGGCTCTTTCTCAAGGCTGCACTTACCTGTGGGTTATCACGGCCGGGCATCGTCTGTGGTGGTGTCTGGGACGCCCGTCCGGAGACCTGTGGGACAAACGAGACCTGACAATGGTGAGTCCGTGGGAGGATTTCTATGTGGGTTATCACTTACTTTGATTTTTTCATTTTACTCCAAATCATGAATTAGTGAAGTGGAAGGGTCTGGGATGCCTTGCCTAAAGCCCTGGTTTAAGTCCATTTTCTGTTTCACACCAAGCAGCACCAGCTGCTGTTTGTTCTGGCCATTACTTCTATTTTCTTACCTGCGTCCCTGATGTAAAATATTCTTTCTTCTACCCCCAGATAAACCTCCAGTGTTTGGTGCTTGTAAACGTCTGGATATCGAGTTAGAAATGGTGAGAGTTTTTTCTCCTTACGACTTGAAAAACATCAAAACTGAAACAGGGAAGAAAGGGTGGGTTTGGCTTCTTCTAAACTGAATGTCCCGTAAGGTCCATTCCTGTGTTCCTCTCCGAGCTGTCAGTGCTGCGAGGCAGTGAAGGTTTCTGTGGAGCAAACCTTCCCTTTGGATGAGGAGCAGGGTGCCTTAGCTCACTGGGAGGTTTGCTCTCACAGCTCTCAGGCTGGGAAAAGCTCACCTGGCCAAAGCTGAGCACCTGTGGTGCAGTCAGGCAGCAGAACTCTTTCCATCAGCCACCACGGCCTGTTTCCTGGTTAGCAGCTGCCTCTGCACTGCAGCCAGGATCTTCCAGTGGACACTGAGGGTTTGGAAATACAGGCTGCACCCTGAGCTAGAGCAGAGGAAGCCCTGAGTTCTTCGGAGTGGGATTCAAACTCCTCATTCTCCTGCCTGGAAAGCTGAAACCTGTGCTGTGGATGTCGTAAAAATACATGCTGGGAAGGCACATCATGCTGTGGCTCAGTGTGGTCCAGAAGGGAGAGTTTCATAGGATTGTTCATTAAGATTTATATCATTTTAATGGCTTATATTATTTCTGTATGATTTATTCCCAATCTTTCCCTTTAAAAAAAAAAAGAAGTGGAAGAAGTGTATTATTGATGGAAATGGTTATAAAAATGAAGAAAAAGTCTTTAATGCTGTGTGCTTTGCCAATCAGTGCTGTAAGGGGGGGATGCAGCCCCATAAAGTGGGGTTCCTGTGGTGCTGCCACAGCTCTGCTTTGCAGCCTGAGTTCTACTGCTGGCTGCTGTGAGAGAAAAAGGGAAAACTTCCATATTGTAGACAGAAAGAGACAACTGAGATTCCCCATGGAATCCTCTGCATGTGCAGGCTGCAGATTCCTATGGGAGCGAGTGCAGGCACCCAGTTCACAGCCTGCTTTACTTAGTTGGGCACATTTCTCCACCTGCCTGTTCTTCCCCACTGTCTCACCAGGCTCCAGCCACGTTCAGCATCCCCTTGGATGGCTTCAAACTCCTTCCTGTTCGCTGCCTGCAGCAATCAGTCCCTTCAGTGGGCAAACCTGTTCTGCATCCGGGCTGTGATTAGGAGGGACCATTTTTCCTCCTGCATTTTGACAACATCGTGCCCTTGTTTAATGACTGTGTCTTAGCAACGCAAAGCTCTTAAGTAATTCAAGCCTGCCAGCTTCATGAAGGGGAAGAAAAGGGGAGTAGGCATTGGGTTTTGTCCAAATGTGTGTGGGAAACGGTGCAAAACCCACCCTGTCCAGCCTCTGCTGCTGCTGCCTGTAACTCTCCGTGCAGTAAAGATTTTTAGCTTCAAAACCACAAACAACACGTTGCTTTTGGATTTCAGGCGTTCTTTGTAGGTCCTGGAAACAAGTATGGGGAGCCCATTCCCATCAGCAGAGCCCAGGAGCACATCTTTGGGATGGTGCTGATGAACGACTGGAGCGGTAACCGGTGCTGTGGGAACCTGCCTGGAGAGGGGGGTTACAGCATCGTGGGCAACCCGAGGGAGGGATAAATTACATATTTTAACAGTAGAACACTGATCCCTGAAACCACTGGGTATGATTGAAAGGGATGAAAATGAAGTGTTGCCTGTATTTTTCAGTGCCTGTATCAATCCATCTTCGATCAATTAGTAGAACCAGAAATTGCTGCCTAATGAAGATTTATTTACTTATGAAAGAGCTAATAGCAGTCTAGTTTCTTCTGGGCAGGGATGGAGGAGTCCTAAGAATGGTGATACCAAGGATGGTGATTGATTTCAGTGTCAGGAAAAGGAAAAGGATTTGGCAATCACAAATCCCTCAGTCTCTGGGAAGATTTAACTTGTTGAAATTTGTCCTATGAGTGGCAAAGACCATTAGCTGTGGTATAAAAGCATTAATTAAACTGGGAGTAAAAATACTGGTTAAATAGGGCCTGGTTTGTTTTACT
Source organism: Oriolus oriolus (assembly GCA_013400235.1). Taxonomy (NCBI): domain Eukaryota; kingdom Metazoa; phylum Chordata; class Aves; order Passeriformes; family Corvidae; genus Oriolus; species Oriolus oriolus. The sequence goes on from VXBT01004785.1 coordinate 384,530, forward strand.
TATTGGTGATTTATCTTCCTAATCTAGCTGGCCTAAGAAAATTGAGTTGAAGATGGATGGATTTAAATTAGGATTTGGGCACAACTGCTAGGAAAGGGTGGGGATAACATTTTTAATTCACGTTACTCTTTCACGGGTCAGATGGATGTGCAGTTCCTAGGATATGTGTACCTGCATTGCTTTGAATGCTCTCTTCCCAGCCCGTGACATCCAGAAGTGGGAATATGTTCCTCTGGGTCCTTTCCTGAGCAAGAGCCTTGGCACAACCATCTCTCCGTGGGTTGTCACCATGGAAGCTCTCATGCCATTTGTGTTGCCAAACCCTGTCCAGGTTAGCAAGGGAAAGGGTTGAAATAAAGGAAAAGCAGAGCTGGAAAAATGGCAGCAGAGCTGGAAGATCCCATCAGTAGAAATCACTGAGCTGTATCCATGCCAAGGATTGTCTCCACGGAATTTACAGTTGTGATTCTGCTTCTGAGCAGATGAAGGCACCCAGGGCCCTCTGAGTTCAAGTGCTCAGTGGTGTCACTGGCCCTGGCACATGGTGTGCTGCCATCCTGCTTGAGCAGGGCAGAAAAATCATCTTCAAAACACCTGGAATATCAACTAGTCAGAGCTTGTCCTGGGTCTCTGGTAGCACTGAGCAGCCAGCAAGTGGTGGAGAGAGGGCGGAGCCAAGCCAGAACACTTTGTTCAAGCATTTCCAGTTGTCAACATCATGTAGGTGGTTAAAACTGGAGAAGATAACAGAGTTTTGCAGAGACCTCACCATCTTCTCCGTGCAGGCACAGAGCAAAGCTGTGCTGGCACGGTACTTGTGTTGGATTAGCATCCACACTGAAATGATGGACACGGCTTTTGCAAACCTTGTGCAGAAAAGGGAATTGGATTATAAGGATATCATGTCTGTTCAGAAAGAACTTTAAAAGCGTGTGCATGCGACCAAGAAAAGTGATAAGTAAGAACTGAGCAGTAAGAATGGTGAAGTGAATGGGTTGTGCAGCACAGGCTGGGTACACAAGTACTCACTGGAATGGCTTGTGGATTTTTTCCTTTTTTTTGTTTAAACTGTGATGTGTTTTACATGCTTTTAGGATCCTAAGCCGCTGCCCTACCTTCAGGATAAAGAGCCCTACACTTTTGACATCAAGCTCTTCGTTGCTATTAAAGGTATGGCAAAGCTGAGTGGGTTGCAAAGCTGAAATTGCCAGTTAGATATTGTGGCACCACCACACCTTTCAGGCACTTTGCTCTGGGCTCTGCGCTCCTTCTTTTCCCTCTTTGCCCAGACTGGCTCTGTCAGAGAAAGAGGCAGAGCCCCTCCTGCTCCCTGCTGGCTGTGCAGCAACGTGCCAAGCAAGGAGTGCCCCCCAGGTGCTCAGCTCCCCTTGGGGAGGCTCCCTGAGGGGTCTCCTTGCATAGGCAGAGGTCATCAGGGCATGGAATAGGCAGATGTGTGTGGGATCCAGGTGTTAACCCAGCTCAGCCCCCACCTTATGGCCCTGCTGACCGCTAGGTCCAGGTGTTTCTCCCGTAGGAGGTCGGAGAGTAGGAAATGGGCAGCTTGGTGCTCCTCCAGTGCGATCCCCACACTTGTTTTCTATGAAATCCCGGTCTTCACAGTGATAGAAAAATGTTATTACTGGTTTCTTGATAGGGATTACAATGATAAAAGAAGTCTCCATCCATCTGTAAAATAAAAACACTCCAACATCAGTCATCCAACACAAACAAATTGCTTCTCTCTTTCTTGTTCTTTATTTTCTGCAGGAGAAGGAATGAGCACGCCAACTACTATATGCAGATCCAATTTCAAGGTAAGACTCCAGTATCTTTTGTTTATTTGCGATCTTGCTGATGCCATCAGCTCCAGCCCTAGGCAATTTCAAACACTGCTTTTTGCATTGGACTCAGAGAGCAGAATCATAGAGTCTCTAAGGCTGGAAAAGACCTCCAAGATCAATGAGTCCAAATGTTAACCCAGCACTGCCAAGCCCACGACTAAACCACGTCCGTCACATCCACCCACCTTTTGAACGCTTCCAGGGATGGTGAATCCACCACTTCCCTGGGCAGCCTGCTCCAGTGCAGCTGAGGATCAGATCTGAGTGTCTGCACGGGAGACAGAGGGAAGAAGTTGGACGATGGTGGTAGTTCCTCCCTGTGAGGTGCAAACACTTGAATGCTCGATGAAGGGGACAGCTCTTCGTGCTGCTGGGTTTGGGGTGCTCAGAGCTTCCTCAGCTCTGTGCCCATTTGGCAGGGAGCTGTGAGGACAGAGGACTACAGGAAGAGGGAATTTCCTCTTGCAACACAGCTCTGCAGTCACAGCTCTAATTTAGATGCCACTCACTGCTGCCAGCCTGGGTCTGCCCCATCCCCTCTGTGGGCAGCGTGGTGGCTCTGCCTCCACCCCCTGATTGAAGCCAGGAGATTTATGTGCCAGCTGCAGCAATTCTCAATCAATTTCATATTCACATTTGGCTCTTTGCATAGTAATTACCTTAATCAGTAAATCAGTAGTCAGCAAATCAGTAATAAGCAGATTTTTCTATGAGGCTGTTAAGATACTGGGTGTAATCACGGAGCCTGGGTCAGCAGTACTGGCCTTAGAGAGGAAGAAGAGGAAAAACGACATCCAGCTGAAATAAAAAAAAAATTAAGGGACTAAATTGCATGTTAAAGTGTGGGTTTTATGAATGCCACAGGCCAGGCCACATGACTCCATTCTGCACAGCCTAATGGCCCCCCAGAGAGGTTTGTCCTTTGTTGTTCCTTGCTTCAGCCCCCTCTTCCTCCTTCCTCCAGCACATGTACTGGACCATGAAACAGCAGCTGGCTCATCATTCCATCAATGGCTGCAACCTCAGACCTGGAGACCTCCTGGCCTCTGGCACCATCAGTGGACCTGTAAGTGTTGAAACAATGACAGTCTTCAAATTATTGTGCTGCAGGGTGACATTAAAGACTCACAAGCACTCCCCAGCTTTTTGTTCTTCTGAAGAACAAAATGTAGTTAAAAATCTTAAACGTGACAACGTAAAAGCACTGGATTTGTAGAAGTCTCCTCCACTTGTTTGCATTCTTGCTGTGGCAGACCCAAACTGCTTTAACAGGTTGAACACTATGTTAAGTACACCAGATAACAGCTGTAAGCATCACTGCTAATAGGCAGCAAGCAATTAAAAAGCAAAGTCAGGAAAAGGACCCAGTGCATCAATGAATTAAATCAACAGCAGAACTCTGTTCTGTAGAGGTAACACACTTGTGTGTCTGCTCCCAGCAGCAAGAAGCTGAACAGCAGGAAAGACACTAAAATATTGTTTATTTGTTTATGAACTCTTGCTGCAGGAGCCAGAGAGCTTTGGCTCCATGCTGGAGCTGTCCTGGAATGGAACAAAAGAAATCCCTCTTAGCAGTGGACAGTCTCGTAAATTCCTGCAGGATGGAGATGAAGTGATTTTGACAGGTAATGGCTGGATAACTGCTCTTACACTGCAGCAAGGACACATTTCCACGGGCTGATCCCAGCAGCACAAGCACCTGGTGTGGAGCTGGGCTGCTCTATACATACCTGCCATGCAAGCACAGTTGTTTCCATCCTACCTGTCAGGAGGCTACAGCAGGTGGGTGGAAATTTCCCTGCCATAAATGCTTTCTAGGTGAGATTATTTGCTTTGCTAAGTCCTTAATGCTCTTGCTGTGCCACTGTGTGAGCACCAAGGGGATGATGGAGGTAGGTTTGCCTCTGTGGGCAGAAATACCCTGGGAGCAGGAGCAGTTGATGTATTGCTTCCACCACAGTCTGAGTTTGCATGTGGAGCAGAGCTTGGCAAATGCTGAAAAAAGTTATTTTTCAAATAATATTTCATTTGTAACCTAGGCATATTCAGTGAAGTGTGCTGCAAATCAAGTGTGTGGGAAACAGCATGAAGCCTGCTAGCACAGCTGACCAGCTCCTCTCTGAAAAGGGCTCTGCTTGAGAGCTGTTTCATGCTGAGACATGGTTTTAGTTTTCGTCTTGATAATCTAAGGATTTTATGAATTAAAATCTACCACAGTGTTTTGTGATCTAAATCCCACTCCTACTTCTTTGTAACCCAAAGCCTAGTGCAAAACAAATCTATTTTTCCCTTTCCTCTCATCTTTGTGGCTTTGGGGCAGCAAATACTTGGCAACAACAGCCATGAGAAGCTTTTGGTTTGAGTCTGCAATGTCTTTGCTATGTCACCTACTGAGATTTTGGGGAATGTCCTGTGGGATGTTGTGCATCACCAGCTGAGACCCAGCCAGTGCCACACCTGGCTCTGGGCAGCTCTGTCCTGCTGATGTGATCAGAGATAGCTGCACAGGAACAAACGGCTCCAGCGATGGGAAAACACTTTACAGGTGTGACTGAGGGCAGAGAAAATGTGAGTGACAAACACCTGGGCATCTGCCTCACGGTGTGATGCCAGTATGTACCTGGGCCTGCTCAATCCAACCAGGACTTAAAGGATTTTTGACAAAACAGTTTAAAATTATAATCTCTTTTTTTTCCGAAAAAAATTTAACAAAAGCCGAGAATTTTCTGCAGTTAAAAAAAAAAAAGTAATGTGTGTATTCCAGTCCCCTGGCAATGACTGCAGAGTGGTTTTGGTGGTGCTGCTGCAGCCAGAGCCCCTGAAAATCGTGTTTCTGTGAGCTGCTGCCAGTTTGACAGAGGGAGGTGCTGAGACAGCTGGAGATTGGGACGTACTGGAGAGAGCCATGGGTGATGAACCTGAGGATTCCCCAGTGCCTCTGGCATCCTTCAGCCTCCCAACAGCCCAGTGACTGCTCGTGCTGCAACGTGGAGGCATCTGACACTGCTCTCTGCAGGCTCCCCATGCACCCAGGGACACTCCCCCAGCGACTCAGAGTGCCACACTGCCCTCCAGAGTCACCAACCTCCCTCCAGGAAAGGGCACAGTCAGGAATGATGAAACATCCCTGTGGAGTCACACCCTGATGTCCACACTGGCAGGGAGCACCTCACAGTTTGGGAGCTGCTGGCAATTTATTAACTACTTTGAATCCTGCATGTCTTTAAAGATGGCTCGGTGGCATTGCTGCTGAGCTGGGTGAGGGCAGTGGGACAGTCCTGTGTCAGTCGATCTGCTGGGCTATTTCACACTGGCACAGTTTGTGGCTGTGGACACCAGGGCATTGCAAGGAGCCAGGTGCTGCTGGGGCTGTCTGGGAGCTGCTCCTGTTTGGTGATGGATGGCAGCCCCAGTGCCTTAAGGCACCCCCGGGGCAGGGCTGGTGCTATTCCATCCTCTCCCGAGGTGCTGCCATAAGTGCCAAGTGCTCAACACATCATTTCTAGTTTCCTGGTTCAGCTTTGTATTCTTACTCCCCATGTGGGACCTATTTCAGAGTCTTAACGCATCAAACGAGAGAAATACATTTCTCCCAAGGAGCGTCTCAGGGAGGGAGCATTGCAGGGGAAGAGCTGCTGGTGGTGTTGGCAGCTGCCTGCAAAACCCCCTCAGTAGCTCCTTGGCACACACAGAGCTCAGGCCAGGGCTGCTGGCAGCACAGGGCGCGCTTTGTTCAGTGTGCTGCTCCTTGGTGCCGCTCTAAATCGTGCCTGACAGCAGGGATAACCCAACTGGACTGAAATAATCAGCTGCTGCTCCAAGGAAAGCTGGCAGTGAAGCCTGATGAGTCGAATGGAAGCTGAGCTGAGCCTTACAGCGCCTTACTCCGCTCCTGCTTAGGGCCGAGGATTACCTGGCAGACACCAGGACGGTGTCTGTGGCTTTACACAAGCACTTAGAGACACCAGTGTCCTTGGAAAACTTCATTTCAGCCTGGCTGTGAGAGCTGCACTGTGGGTCAGAGCTGGCAGGGTCTCTCTTGGTGCTGCAGTAACTTTGGCTGCCCCGCAGCCCGAGCCCACCCTTTCTCCTCCTCAGAGGAGGTTTCCACTGATCTGTGCTAAGGGTGGGAATTAGGGTCTGTTCTGCTGAGCTACTTCTTAGCTTCTTCAAGGCAGCTGTTTTTTATCACATGCAGGTGATTTTCCATCAGGAAAATCCACCTCTAGCTATGAAATCAGTCCTTAAAATGCAGCATATGCCACAGGTCCTTCCTTTGATCAGCTGCTGTAGCAGAAGGCTACAGTAGGTCCCCTCAGCTGTTTCTTCCCAGAACAGACTTCCCAGATAGGCCAGAAGGCCCTGGCTGTGTCCCCTCCCCTGCTCTGCCTGCAGCTTTGCTGGTGGCTGCTGTTTGTGGAGCAGCTTGGCTGGCCCGTGGCAGCAAGAGGAGCTGCAGCATCCCTGTCCCAGTGTCATCTCCTCCATCCCGCAAGAGCAGGGAGGGACGGAGCTGTCCCGTAGTCAGAGATGCTGTCACAGCCCCGTGAGCTCTGCAGCAGCAGCCAGCAGAGCTTCCACACCCTCTTATGTAACAGGGGATTAATGAGAACTTGGAGTCAGGCGCCGAATTTCTCATGGAACTAAGCCACTTGACTTTAGCAAGCAAAACAGCTTCTGCAAGGGTAGGTGCTGCTGTCTGAGGGGTTTAATGACTGCCTTTCTGGCTGTCAGCATCCTGATATCCCCAGAGCAGCCCTGATGCTGCAGAAAGAGAATCCAGATTTACTTGATTAATTGCAGGGCTGGGCCAGGCAGTGAATCAGTTTGCCAGGTAGATTGATGGTGCTGCAGGTTAGGTTTGAAAACAGAAATATTGCTGGCACATCTTGTTTGCTCTTTGATCAATTCACTGAACTTGAATACTGCTGTGTTTAACAGTTTGTGCTTCTTTTTTTCTCATGTTCCTGGGCTGCTTGAACTCTTCCAGGTGTTCTTTTTTTTTTTTTTACCCCATCATTGTTTTTCTGAAATGTTTTCGTTTGGTTTCAGTCTCTTTATGCCTTTATTCACTTTTATTCCTGGTAAAATCCTTACAGGACAGGCTGTGTGTTGTTTTCTGTCCCTAGGTTACTGCCAGGGCAACGGCTTCCGTGTGGGATTTGGCCAGTGCTCGGGAAAAATCCTTCCAGCCCTGTCGAATCCATGAGGACTGGAGTAATCTAACATCCAAGGAGGGAACCCTCCTCCCACCTCTACCAGTCATTCTGCTTTATTCAGGTTTATTATTTTTATATGAGTGATTGGAATCTTACTGTTTTTTAATTACCAATAAATATCTGAAAGGTGAATGCGGCTCTCTGGTGTGATAAGCAAAGGGTTTTTCAACGCTGGCTTAAGATTCTCAGAATATGAGTAAGATGATTGAAATGGAAAGTGAGATTCTTAACTCTTCTACCATATTAATGGGGTTTTCTTTTTCATAATTATAAAAAGAGGCTTTCAAGTAAGCTTAAATATTCAGAGTACTAGGCTGATGATAAGAGCTGAGATTCCATGCTGACTTCCTTTTTCCACGGCGTTAATATGCTGGAGGTGAAACCCTGAAGGCGAGTTGCATATGGATGTTGAAACTTGTAGACCTTCCTGAGTAAGAGTTACATGACTGTGCCCTAAAATAATTTGCAACAAAGCAATTTGGAGATGTGATAATCGAGACAACTGAAGGCACCAGGCAGGATGTCCCTGCTCCTCCTGCCCTTACACAACCAGAGGCAACTCTCCTGCCCCAGAGAGAGATTGATTCCAACCCAGAGACAGGAGCCTGTGTTGGGGCACCCCTTGAAAGATCACAGAGATCCCTCCTGCCCTGGTTTAGAGAAGAGAATTCCCTATTTCTCTCTCACCCTGTGCACCAGCATCCCTGAGGTCAAGGCGGGAGGGGGAATTTCATCACTGGAGTGATCCCCAGGCACTCCCTGGTGGCAGTCACACCCTGCCACCCAACAGGGGCTGTGGACAGAGGACACCAACCCTCTCCCTCCACCCCTAAAAGGCATCTCGTGCCGCGGCATCCCCTTGCAGCAGCCAGTAAACAAAGCCACATGCCGCTTTCCTCAAGTGTAAAGGGCATCTGCTGTCTCCTGCTGGCCCACAAATCAATTTAACTCCATGGCCAAGTGCCAAAACACATCAATTAGAGGATATTAGTGACTGAAGGAGCTCGGGAGACCAGATAATGAACTCTGGTACAGTGCAAGGGGAACTTGTTAAATATTTGCTTGGTCCTCAAAGTGAAGAACCTGATGAGGCTGCTGGCTCCGTGTGGAGACAGCAGGATGAGCCCAGGCTGCTGCTTTTCCACGCTGTCCCATCGCTGCTCCCAAGGCCTACCAGGCAGTTTTGCTGATGTGGGTCGTGAGGGTGTTTGATGTCATCCTGGGGAGCACCTGGGGCTGATCAGGAATCTGAACCTTATGGCCATGCAGAAGAGGAAAATGAATTCGAAATTAAAATTAAAGAAAAAACGTGGCAGTGCAGATAAATCACTGCTAATGGGGCATGTGCACTGAAATGGGCTCTCTTCTAGTGTGCAACAATAATAGTTCTTTAGAGAATGATACTTGGAGGTTCATCCCCAAATCAAGGATGACCTGGACAGGAAAACATTGGCTCATTGTTGTTTATCAAGGAAAAGCTATTTTGCCTTCAGGCTCTTAGAGCTGAAATAATAGACAGGTATTTATTTAATGTACTCTGACTGGGTCATCAATTTATAGATGCTTTGTGCTCTCTTTTGACCTCAAAGGACAATTGTGACTTGACACCTTCCCTCTTGGATTTAGAAATAACCCATCCTGTTCCTCTGAGCACAGCCTGGCTTTGCTGCTGGCAGCAGCAGGAGGACACACAAAGCATTTATCCAGGAGAGAAACTTCTCTGCAGAAGCAGCATCTGCTGTGCACCTTGGCCTATCTGATGTTCTGGAAATGAAATGTCTGAGGGGAGGGGTGCACCCACACAGAGAGCCAGGAGCTGATGTCAGGGCCACATGTCATCAGTCATCAGCTGTGACCTTGATGCAAGACACTTCACAGCCAAGAAGGACCATGGTGCCAAAGCTTTCTGGGTGCAGGAATCCTCAGGGGAACTGTAAATCTGTAGAGCTCTTCCTGAACTTTGGGCAAGGTAAAGGCCAGTCCTGGACACAGTCAACGAGTTCCCCTCCCAAAGAGCCAACTGGATGCTGCAATTCCTGCCAGCAAGTGGGAACTGGGCTCGTTGCCTGGTCAGGCAGAAGGTCAGTGGTGCTGAGACCCCAAACCTGGCCAGGATGGAGGCACCCAGCCACAGATCCTTCCAAGCTGGGTCTTGCCCCAGAGCCCCCAGAGCCAGCCTGGCATGCCCAGCCCCAGCCCTGAGGGAGGAGGGGTGGCTTTGCAGTGGCAGCTCTGTACATCCCTGGGCCAAGCAGCCCTGCACCACGCTGGGGATGGGTGGGAGGTGGGAAGGGCCCCCTGTGGCCCCAAGGTGACTGAGCCGAGCTTCTCTAGCCCAGGGCGATCTGGAGAAGTCCCAGATTCCCAGAAGGTGGGTAATTTCTGGAAAGGACCTCAGGCACAGCAGGTTTCAGAGGTGAGCTGGACAAAGTCCAAAACCTCTCTCAGGACAGAGCTCAGAGTCATCTGCTGCATGGATGGGGGCCAAAATGCCAGGAGATGATAAAAAAGGAGACAGACTTTTCTGTGTGCCCAAGGCCACTTTCTTTTGACCCCCAGAAGAAGGCAGCTGGGTTCTGTTTGGGTGGAGAAATGGAGAAATGTGGAGAAGGGGGGCCCAGAGCCTCCAGCGCTGCTGATTCTCATCCCTGCCGGGGTGCCCCGTGTCAAGGGGAGAGTGAAGGGCTCATCTGTGCTGCAGTGAGCACTGCTGCCAACAAAAGAGCTCTGGCCTGGGACCAGCAGCACCCACTGCCTGGGGGGGAAGCAGCCTCCGACCCAAATTTTGGGAAACACACAGGTGTTCTGGGCACCTCCCGCTTGCTCCTCCTCTCCTGGGGCAGCTGGGACCACTTTGCACCCTTGTCCTTTAAAGTGAAGGTCATGGAGCTTTCTTCTGGTTTTGGGGGAAGCTGAATAGGGGTGAAAAGAGCAGGCTCTTGGAACAAGAGGGTGCTCTCAGTTCGTCAGGCTGACTGGGTGCTTAGAAAAAGTTTATTTCTGAAGTGCCAGTTTTAATAAGGTTGATCACCTCTACAAAGAGCTTCCCATGCACTTCTGGAAGCTTTTGTTGCTGTTAGGGCTGAGCATGGCTGTCTCTGCTTCTAGAGGTTATTAATTTTCTTTTGATTTAGATGTGTTTTTCTCAGTTTGCTTTTAATCTGGAAAAAACCCCACAAGCAAACCGAGCGCACCTTTTCTACCACTCTGTCACAGCGCCAGGTTTGCAGGTTTGTAACCTGTGTGTAGAACAAGAAAATCCTTCCTGGATCTTCAGAAGCCTGGAGGCAAAAATGAAACCTTTCTGGTGTATCAGCCACACCTGAGAGGCCTCATTCATGATCATGCAACGTTGTGTGGGGAGACAGACCCTGCGTTCCTGACCAGAAATGGAAATGTGTTTGAGTGGAAACTACAGCTCTTGTGCTGGCCTGGAGCATCCTTCTCCTGCCTGGTGTTTCCCACTCAGCAGAGGTCAGCAGCTCCCAGCAGCAGTCTGTGCCAGAGCACAGCGATCCCAGGGGTGAGTAGTGCTGGGCTGTTGGAAAAGAGGCCTTGGAGCTGCTTCTGGGTTGTGCTGCTTTACCACAGGGTGGGCACAGAGGCAGTAAATCATCCTGCCTGATGAGAATATTCCACCTGCTTTTGTTATTTTGCTGGTAGCAAAACTGAGGGCAGCCGCTGTTTGGTGCTTTGAGATGCCTTTTTTTGCAGATCAAAGCGTTGTCTGGTTGGTAACGAAAAAGCTGGGTGTAATTTATAACAGTGCTGTTGGTGTAATTAAGTGTCAAAAAAAAAAAAAAAAAGAGCATGGAATAAGCCCCTAAAATGTATTTCAGAGTTTAAAGGAACCAATGGCTTTTTGCTGTGAAATGCAGGCACTCTTCACCTGAAGTAGTTTTCTGCAGCGATTCTAATTAGAAACTGATGTGATATCTTGGAGAAAAAAATCAGTTCTGATGTAAGCGTTTGGGTCAGCAATATTCGTAATTCTTTCATTACCCAGGCAGTAATAACTCAAAGTAAAACACTCTCTCAGTAGCTGTTCAGGGTCAAGGTAGTGACTTTGTGAAGAGGGACAGAGCTGGTGGGTGATATTCACAAGGCTTTTGGCATTACGCAGTGAGGCAGGAGACCATTTCTCAGGTTTGATTGCTGCTCCTGTTCAGAATGCCCACACAGCTGCTGCTTAGCGAGAAAGAAGGAGATCATTTCTGGGATTTTAAAATTGATTGAAGGCTTTGGAAGTACGTGAGGGACATGCTGAGGTACTGGCACCACGCTGCTCCATACAAATCTGCTGTGAGCTGCTCCTCTTTCTCATCTTCCCTCATTCCCAGGAACTTCTTCACCTCAACTCTTTCTGTGTTGCACAGGAGTTTGGTTTTCCATGAAGTTTTAACTGCCCACCTGTGCTTTCTGATTTTTACTCTGTTTTCTCGATATTGTTTGCTCCATCAGCAGCTGAAACAGGGCTGGTGTTAACACAGTTAATGAATGTCCAAGGGAAATGCTGCAGGAGCAGAACTCCCTGGTGAGAGCTGGGCATCCCTTGGGTCATCCCTTGGTCTGTGAGTGCTGAGGGGCTGGCTGGGAGCTGCAAGCACAGGGAGGGTCTCCTGTCCCGCTCCTCACAGTGCCCTGGATCCAGGGCTGGTGTGCTCAGGGCTCAGCACCTCCACTGCCCTGGATGCCCTGGAGCTGTCGTGTCCCAGGACCCTGTTTGGGGGGCTCTGGGATCTGCTGCAGGGGCTGAAGTGTGCCCAGCTCTGCTGCCTGCTCACCCCTGCCAGGTGCTTCCTTTGATCTGCAGAGGCAAGGCGGCTGCTGCTGCTGGAGAAATCCAATTAATCTTAAATACAAAATAAGTTTTGAAAAACTTTGCATTCCTTATGGCTTCGGCACACTTAATGCAGTTTTAATACATTTTTGATTTCTGATTTCTCTGCGTGGGCTGCCTGGCTGGGCTCCAGTATGAAGCATGGAGTTTTGTAACTAAGAATTCTGTCATTCAGTGTTTCTTAACACCATTGTGGATTGAATTATATATGATGGCCTGAGAATAAGCGCAACCAGGAATTTCAAATTGTTTATTGCCTTAAAAATGTGCGTGTGAGCAGAGTTTTCCTCCTGGTTAGCGAGGTATTGACCATTTTTAATGAAAATAGTTTTGGAAAAAAACCAGAAAGTGTGAAGGAGATGGCTGAAGCCTGAGCACAGCATTTCCCCACCCGAGTCCTGTGTTGGCTGCTGAGCTGAAGCAATCTGGGCTGCAGCTTCCTGCTGAGGCTGGAATGACCCAGCGAGCTGGGGACACCTTTGGCCAGAACAGGCTGCAGCAGCATCGCTCATGTGGGGCTCTGGCTTGCCATCAGTCCCTGTTTCTTTCAGAAAAACATTTCCAGGGTGTCTGCCCAAATTCAGCTGCTGCTGGCCTCAGTTCAGGTCTGCTCTTACCTTGGCCAGAGTAGCTGTACTGAGAACAGAGCAAAGACTCCAGCCTCTGCTTCTGACCAGGGGAGAGGTAATGATTTATCAGTGAGGTTTGGTCTTTGTGGCAAACTGGGTTCCAGGCACAAAGATCCTTCTGCCAGAGGACTTGCTGCAGGGACAAGCAGATCTATAAAGCACCCAGCTTTCAGGCAACAGAGCCCTTTTTCAAGATGAAAGAACTAGCAATTTGTCTCTTCATCTTTTTCAAGAGGAGGAGTTCCCTGGGTGCTTTTTACCCTGCATCTCCCACACGCTGTGGCTTCTTCAAAGAGACCCCCACAGATGCTCCATGCTCCTCATTTTCAGTTGCTAGCAGGAGGGATTCCGGTCTCAGTGGCCCTGTTTCTTTTGGTATGCAATTTGTTACTGATAATGAATTGCTGAAATACAGATGCTGCAGTCCCCCACTGAGCTGAAGCTCAGCTGAGTGCTCTTCCTGACCAAGTGAGTAACCTGAAATAGCCCCTTTGGAAAGGCTGACCTTCTGCAGAGCCACAGGAACACCTGAGGCTCCATCAGCTCTGTCCTGAGCTCCCAGGAGTCCATAGTGGTGCAGCTGCACAGGGAGTTGTTCTCTGCCCTCACTCTCTGAGGAGGGCTGCCATGAATGCATGCCCTTCTTGTAAATCATGTTGTGTTGTGGGTGTCTGTAAAGATGTCCTGGCAACTGGAAAAAAACCACAACAGAGACAGCAAGGAGGTTTTCCATGTTGAAGCTGTTTATTATGTTAGATAAATACACTTGCAACGAGTTTGGGTTACATCCTCTGAGTGCAGTTGCTGGTAGTATGGCACAATGACTAAAAAAGAACCAAAACTAGCTGAGGCACTTGTTGCATGCAGCTGAAGTTACTACCAAGCCTGGTGATGCAGCTCCTGCTGAAAGAGACCTTCCCTGGCCATGAGCGGGGTCAGCGCTGGCCGGAGCTGCAGCGATGCACCTCGGGTGGGAGAGCCCTGGCTCCCAGGGGAAGGGGCAGGAAATGTCTGGCTTAGGCATGATGTTCAGTATTGCTTTTGGTTAAGGAGTAGTGAGGCTGTGTGACTGTAACCAGTGGGGGAAAGGCAGAAATTAGAACGAATCGTAGAATGTGCTGAGTCGGAAGGGACCCGTCAGGATCATCGAGTCCAGCTCCTGGCCCGGCACAGGACACCCCAAGAATGCCACCGTGTGCCTGAGAGCATTGTCCCAAGGCTCTTTGAACTCAGACAGGCTCGAGTCCTGTCACTGGTCACAAGAGTGAAGAGATCAATAGATTTACATTATCTCTATAAAAAACATCTCGTTGGCTTTTACGCACTCATGTATGTGAATATCCAGATTTTTATGAAGACCCTGTTTGTCAACAGAAGGATGGACTTGACAGGCTATGCCAGGAGGACAAGTGTCTTTTTATTAGAAAATAGAGCTACCCAGAGGGGTCTTTTCATTAGGATTTTCAGGAAAAATCCTAAAAATGGCTTGTTCAGCTGGACAAAGAGAGAAAAAAGGGGCAAACATTCTTGCGAAGCAAATTTATCGATTTGCTTCCTCAGCATTCGTAACCCTTCATTCTCACACAGGCTCTGCTCCTGCAAGGACTGTGTGTTGTTGTCCCTGCCCTGCCAGGGACATGGCACAGGGCTGACCCTGCTCTCTGTAGTCAGGCAGCCTGCTCAGAGGCTTAAACTTAAGCACCTGAATAAGTCCTTAGCTCAACTGGGGTTATCAGTGACACGTGACAATGCCAAGGAGTCCTGCATGCAGATAAACACCGAGTGGAGTACTGGCACTGAGAGGTGTGAGGACAAGCTCTGTCCTTGCTCTGCATCAGCTGTGAACGCAGCCAGGTGACCTGAAAACTGAAAGTGTCCCTAGCCTGGACATTATTTTGTTATTTTGCTTAATTTGTAAGTCCCCCCCACTAGTGGGACACAAGGTTTAACGACAAAAACCAGGTTCCAAACTTTAGCCCAGGGAGCAGAAGTGTTGTTCTCTGAGCTGGGACATCCATTCCTGTGGTACAGATAGCCTCACCCACGAATAGGAGAACAGCGGGTTTGCTCCAAGGATGATGAATATTTAACGTTCAAGCCTGAAAGAGTGCTCTGTTACTGGTGATTACCTGGCTAGCAGAAGGTGAGGCTAAATAACAGCCTGAGGAGCAATCTGCAGTGGGTGATGGAAGCAGTGGAGGTCTGTTTCACGCTGAAAGCTGATCTTCAAACTTCCTGCCTCATGAACGGGATCTCCTACAACGGAGATCAGCAAAAATCGTGCGGTTCAAAAGATCCATGCAAAACTCTCCATATGCCTCATAGCCTGCTATTTAGGGATCTCTGTATTCGCAGTGTTGAGCACCTTACACCCTCAGGAATCAGTGGGCTGTGTAAAAAAGCCAGGTGCCGTTTGGCTTGGCTCAAAATGCTGCAGTGAGAGAGAAAACGGGGGTCTGGACAAGTCCTCTGCCTGGGGAGAACTTCCCTGTTGGTTTCAGCAGGAAGGGCTGTAAGTAAGAACCTCGTTTCTGTGTCCCTGTCTAAGGCTCTCCAGGTGCTTTCTGGTGTTGTTAGATAGACAAAACGAGGTGTGACAGGATGATGTTGTTACACCCATTTCACTGATGAGTAGATTGAGGCACATAAAGAATGGACTTGTGGGATCACCAAACAAATCTGTTGGAGCTAGAACAGTGCCTTACAAAGTCTATGTCCCAATTCCTTGCCACAGCCTTTGCTTCCACCCTTCTCACGCTCTGTGCGTTGTCTTATGGCAAGAACCTGAGGGTGAGGGAGGATGGTGAGGAGGAGAAGTGGAGAAATGCCCTTCTTGAAGTTTTGTGCTTTCAGGTCTTGTCTGTTCATGGTGCTTGCTGTCGCTGCAGTACCTGCTCTGAATTGCTTCCTTTCAATCCCACAAGCTGAACATGTAGCCATGAAAAAAAGGCAGCCGGGAGCAAACCTTAGAATTTGAGGAACAGAGGACTTTGGAATCCTGCAGTCCCCACTCTTCAAAGGTAAATAATAAATTTCCAGAGCTCCCATGTTCACTTATGCCTTCTTGCATACTGGCTGTCTTAATGAATTGAGAGAAGGAAATGTACCTTACAAGTCTGTGGGGGAAAAAAAATCTTCATTTGAAGGAGCTGAATTTCTCCGAGGTAGAATGCGTCTTATTGTGTGTGTTACTGTAAATGTTATGCTGAGGATTCTGAGTGACAAAGCTGGGAGAAAAGTCTTTCTGCTTACTGTCCTTGTCATTCTAGTCCTGGCTCAACCCACTGAAGTACAGCTGAAGCAAAAGATGGGTGAAATTGCATGTGGAATCACACTTTGAAAATCACAGCAAGTTCTATGTGGTTGACACCAGCAGCGCCCAGGCTCTGCTCCAGGGACTTTTGGTGCCTACCAAGCTCATGGTCAGTGGCCTGGCTAATCCAAGGGCCCGTGGCAGAGGATATGCCTGCTTTTTGCATGAGTAGGGTAGAGCAAGGTGGTGCTAAGGGGTCAACAGCAGTCCAGGACCCCCTTAGTCTGAGTGCTTCTGCATCCTGGTCACCGGAAACATGGCAGCAGTGGGGTGGGGAGAGCATGTGCAGAACCAAGTGAGCCAAGAATAAATCTGCTTCTATAATTCCACTTACCCAGAGGTACTTCAGCACTTCTACTTGGTGATGCTCTGGTATATAAAACTGGGGCCTTTCCTAAAATGACTATAATGACCGAGGAAGCAATCAACATTTGAAGCAATCTATTTCCAGGAAAGAGAGAATATTCTTGTTGCTTTTTCATGGTATCGTTACCCTGGGTTTGTGGGTGATGTTGAGGGTGGGACAAACTGTGCTGTACCAAGAGTTGTAATTAGGAAAAGTCTGGAGAAACTTGTGCTACTCGAGTTACAATGACAACTGTAAAATAAGAGTTGCTGCATAGTAGTAAACTCTGCTGCCAGAATGGCTTGCTGATATCTTGACCTGTTGAGCAAAAATAACTTACACTATGTGCTCTTGGAGATACTGCCTTTGCCCTGCATGTCTTAGAATGGCTGTTTGTGTGTCAGCCTTCCCCGTGGGAAAGGGCCTCCTGGACCCCCAGCATTCCATGGCTCTGCCTGGGGAACCCCTGTCAGTCGTCGAGGTGCTGCTCCTCCCACGTGGACGTGGGGATGGCGCTGTAAGGGTCCATGATGACTTTTGCACAGCGAATGATCATCACAATCAGGAAGAGGCAGAGGAAGACAAAACACGCCAGCGTCAGTCCCTTGTCCACGTCGACGTACACGGGCTCTGGGGTTGGTCCCTCCATTGCTTGGGCCGCTCTTCATCTGGGTTTGAGTTTGCTCCTAACATCATCAACCACCTGCAAAACAGACACGGCGTCAGGCACGAGAGATTGCTGCTCCTGGGCGTGGGGAAAATCAGGGGTTGTACTGGATACAGATGCTTGTTATAGATCTGATAAATCCTTGCAGGGAAATAAACCCCATGGAAATGTTGTAGCTCAGGTAACTGAGAACTGTGAGAAGAAGAAACCTCATTTCCGCCTTAATTTAGCCCACAAATGCTTCTTGCTAAAATATTAGGCACTAAAAAGAGATGTTAACAAAGAAAAGAGAAGCAGTGGTGAATGAGCACTATCTGCTTGAAATATCATCTCTTAAAAGAGGCACAGACACTGTTCCTGTCTCAGTATTCCCTAATCATAAAAATATTTCCATTCCTCTGCTAGTGTGAAAGATCAGACAAATGGCAGAGCAGACTGTTTCTATCCCAATTTTCCTCTCTGTCCAAACATCCCCTGTCTCTCACTGGCACAAGGCAAAGTGAAAATTATGCATACTTATTTTCCATAATCTTTTAATCTCCGGTACTCAAGGTTCTCCAGGCAGTAGAAGATTTTTTAGGAGCAATATCATTTTTAAGTGGATGTTTTATCACCCAGAGAGGTACAGGTGATTATGTGATTAGAACAAGGATTATCTTATTCACTGCAGATTTCTGCATAGCTGAAGGTCTCCTCCGGCCTCCTCATCTGAATCCATAACCAAAATGGCTTCAGCAGGGATTGAATCCCTCTGAAAGTTTGATTCTGGAGAGTTCATCAGCTGATAACACAACCTGCTTTGCACAATTGTGCTGAAGGAGAGGAACTGACCTTACACAGAACTGAGCCACTGCCCAGGGATGGGGAAGCTTCTCCTGACATCCCTGTTTGGCCAAGGTGGGAGGGAGAAGTGTTGAGGATCACAGTGTAGACAATCAGGATCAGGGGATGCCTCTTTACAGCAAACAAAACAACAAAGTCGTTCACATCAAATGCAATAATCAACCTGAGAGCCTGTCCCTGCTTCAGCTGGGGAGGAGAGATGGGAAGAAGAAGAAGATATTGAGCCGTAGGGAGGATTGGGTGAAACTGGGGTATCAAACAGCTCAGCTGCTCTCTATTACTGCATTAACACAGGGAGGAAACCCCGGGTTTTTTTACACAGACAAGATTTCCTGGTTGTGTTTCCAGCGAGCTGCTGCTGCTGGCAGGGCTGTTGCAGTGGTGGTTCACATCTGGCTGGAGCGTCGTGCTCCTGCAGCATCGTGCTGTGCCAGCTGCCAGAGATGTCCCTGGCACTCCTGAACTCCTGCGCCCTGCGAATCTTCCTCAGGGAGAACGGAAGGCCTTTTATTTTAAAAGTTCACAGTTTCTTCCCTGTCTCATAATTTTCTCCTTTTCAAGTGGCATTCTAGCCTCACAGCCTCCTAGATCCCACAAGGAAAGTGCAAATCAGCTGGGCTCTTGAGTCTATTTTAAGCACAAGGATGTCAGATTTTTTTTTTTTTTCTAATTTCCTGAAAGCATAGAAATTACTGCGACAGCCACTCCTGCAGCAGGGAGATGAAAGAAGCTGATGACTCAAAGTGAATGAAACCAAGCAGACATCTCATGATCTCATGTATTTACCAGTCACATCCTTAGGAGCTCATGAAGAAATCTCTGAGGAGTGAGGTCAGGCTTGTAATGCTCACCTTGCCTGGTCGGAGGTCTAACATTCCCAAGAGACTCTGCTACCACTCTGTTTCACCAGCCAAGAGATCTTACATTGCAGTTTATAACTTTGTTTGATGAAAAAAGGGTTTGTCAGCAAAGCTGAGTATTAAGTAGGAATACTTTATGGATACAAAAGAAAAAAAAATGTTATCGAAACTGCTAATGTATCCCAGTCTTTTCCTGCAGTGCTCTCGTGAAGTTCCAATAAGGATGGGTGTGATTTTTAAACTCTTTTTTTCCTTCCTGACGTTCTGGCTGTTGTACCATGTGGGATTGTTTCACCCTAAATTACCTCCTGCAGAATATCAGAACTACCTGGTAATTTCCACCAGTACTGATCTTGGAGGGAAAACGGCATTTTCACTCCAATGTACTTTCTTTGAAAGATGAATAATTTACTCAGAAAATGATCAGAGGTTTCAAGTAGACATCTATCCCTTGGAGACTTTTCTCTTCAAAATGGCATCACTCAGTCTCATGGGAGTTTGGTTTAACACCTGTGCTCACCAGTGTGCCTGAATTTTCCAGTCAGCCCTACCTATCCAAGATACTTTAGAAGAGATGGGTTTATTTTTTTCTTCCTGACCTGACAATCTTGGCACTGCCATTTTAAATATAAACTAATAATGTACCACATACATCGCAGAGAGCTGGTTAATCACGTTTCAACTCATCTCAACCCTTAGGATTTATTTCAAAACATTCTCTGTTTTTGGTTTGTTGTTTTTTTGATTCATTTTTTTTTTTTTCTTCTATACTCCTTTCCCAAAACAACAGCTGTACAGGCAGGGAAGGGAAGGGAAACAATGTGATTTCACATATGCAAGCAGATCCATACCTTCCAGACCTGGGTAGGAAGCCCGTCACATCCCAGCATAGCAGCATTGTGGAGACAAAATCCTCCCTGCAGTCATATTTCAAAAGTTTTGTCAGTCAGTGGGGCTTTAACAGCGTCCGGGCTCCTCTCGGGTTCACCTCCACCCAGACCTGGAAGCAGTTCTCAGCGGGGTGTTCTGAAAAAGAAATAATAATTGGCAATTGCTGCTCACGCAGGATGTGGGCGTGCCGGGCTCGCTGAGCGTTGGGAATCGCTCCAGCCGCAGCCTGAGGCAGTCGGATACACTCGGGCACGAGATGGATTCGTCTGTCAGACATTCCCTAGAAGAACATTTATGATAGGAAGAGCAATGTTCAAGCCTAAAGTCATATCAATATTTCTTCTTAAACGAGCAAAAAAATGCTGTTTTTGAATCACAGTGAAAGATCAGCCAGGTTTGAATTGATCCTGCTCAGGAGTCTGCCTATTTAGTTGGGGCCTGGATTGTTTGTTTAAACAAAACTACTTGATTTATCTGAACTGATACAACAGCACTTAAAAACTATTAATTATTTACATTTTTTTTTTTCAGTCTGGTTTGAGATAATATTCATTTTCACACGCACACAAAATAATTTCAACCAGAAAAACTTTTAAAACTTGCTGGATGACAAACCTGGTTTCTTACACATCGTTGTGGAAAGGAGTTCTAAGGTGTAGGATGGGAAGGCTGAGAAGAACAGGGCGAAAGATGAGCCCCAATCCCTTGTGAGGGGACTCAGCAGGACTGGGTGTTGCTCAGGCAAGGGGCTGGAGGTGAGTGGCCAGGAAGGAAGGTGGAATGCTGCTCCAGGTAGGGACTGTGTGTGTTTGTCAAACAAAGTCACCTTCAATTTGAAGTTCAAATCTGTAAAGGGAATAGCCTGGGCACTTGATCATACTCTAATATTCTTAACAATCTAGTTTTGATTAAAAACTCACTGCCTCTGAGCGCAGGAGTCAAATGCTATAGATAGATACAGACAGATGAGCTTCTTGCTACACCCAGAGAGCAATAATATGACCATTAGCTTAGTCTAAAAATTAATTGTCCTTTTATACTTACAATTCTTTCAGCAGAAAATCAATACTTCATCTCAGTAACTCTGCCTTCCTAGAAGCATGATTTCTCCTGTGTACCTGAAGGCAGGTTTAAACTTTGTTTTTAACTCACTGTTTGGCATTTTGTTTTGGTTGTTGGACTATTTTATTTCTTGCTTTACATAATGACTTTAAATCTTTATGCTCAGCTTAGTTTATGCAAACTCCTTTATTCAATCTAGCCCTCGGTTACGGTCAAGAGACAAATAATCTTCCCTCCACACACTTGCTTTTAGCCAGTTGTAAATCACTGGATGCCAGTATTCCATCAGAAGACTAAAGACATCATTTACAAGTGCCCAAAAGTTGAAAGCAAATAAACACATAAATCAATCTGGGGAAGGTTTTAAAAATTGCTGTTGCACAAATGTTTCCTTCCTACGTAGCCCCATGGCAAGAATAGCATTAATCTTCATTGAGAAAAAGATGCAGCATACACTTAAAATAACTGTGGGCTGCTTATAATTTGAGAGCATCCTGAATCAAAGAACAATTTCTCACTGACTTCAAGGAGCACGCAGAATTACTCGTTAACAAGAGATAAAAAAGGAGATGGTTGTGCTTGGGAGGAAGTTGCTGTTCAGAGCTGTTGAGTGAACTGATGGACAGTTGGGATCTGGAGTAAAAAGTGCTTCCAGCCTCCCAAAGCTCAGCTTGCGTGGAAAAATCCTTGACTGAACTTTGCCGAGGTGAGAACATCTTTCTCAGAGACTGGAAGTGGTCGTTCAGAGGTAAAAAGCTGGCAAGGAGGTAAAAAGACCCATATTTTCCTGTACTGCTCTGAATTTTTTATTGTTTGTTTTTTATTTTTACAAAAACAAAAGGCTCACTTCAAGGTAGAACAGCAACTCCTTTTTAGATAAATATTACCTTCTGGTGGTGATGTTCAGTATTCTCTAACTTGCAGGATACCTCTGAGATGCATCTTTTGCCCTTTCATCTTGAAAAGATACACATAGATCAGATTGAGGTTGTATCAACATGTTTCCAATTGAGGAAAAGTATTGTGGATGGATTCTCACCAAAATAGCTGGGTTATACCTGTAGAACTGCCACAAATGTAGGCAGAAAGAAATGATATTGCCCTGCTTCATCTCTGAATCACTTATTTCCAATGAAAAGTTAAACTCTTGCTAATGAAGGTAACTCCTAATCAAGAAAATTTTAATTTAATAAGTCAGTGGCAAAACATCCAAAATAGTTACAGGTGGCTTTGCCATTGTAATAACTGCAGGTACTCATTAATCCATTCTGACAACTAATTCATACACTTTTTTAAATACAGACTTTTCTCAGATACTTCAGAAATTTGTGGGGAGAGGGATTTGATCAATTAAACATGAGCAAAAATAAAGCTCAAAGTCCAGAGCGTGTTTTGGCTGAAAACAAGACGAGCTGACACAGGCTCCACACAGGGCTCCCCTCAAAGGCACTGCTCCTGTCTGCTCCTCTTCTGAACTGCTTTGGTTTGCAGGGGATGGCGAGGATGGGTGTTTGTAGCTTGTGCTCATGCACAAAACCTGCTGTGCTATCGCTCGGGTTCTTTGTGGTGATCTAACCAGGGCTGTGATGCCGGCTGAACCACGTCCTAGCTCAAACTGGAAAAAAAATTCTTGCAAAGGAGTCTTAGGGTTGGAATGGATAAGCCTGAGGTGTAGCAGAAATATGGACCTGACTGCAAAGCAGGATATGAGGTTGGGCACTGACAGCATCTGTTGCCAGGTCCCTGGGCAAAAGTGGAACCCCAGGGGGAGCAGCCCCAGAGCCCAGAAATGTTGTTGGGTAAGGATGAGAAACCCTTAGAAAACAATGGCAAAACCTGCCCCACTTAAACAGATTTCTCTCTCCTCGCTGGTATGAGGAATAGGAGGAAAGAATAATTGAAGATCTGAAATGAAAAGTTAGAGGCCCCAGGTGATCCAAGTGAGTTTGGGTTAGGGCTGTTTCAGGGAGCAGAGCCCTGTGCTGCGTGGGACACCCACAGCAGCTCGCTGCTTCTCTCCCTCTCCAGCTGGAAAGCCAGAATTGTTGCAGCATGTTATCTAATTTCAGCTATAATTTGCCAACAGGAGAAGCAGAAATATCATTACTGGTTTTTCCCTGTTTTCTTTTCTCAAGAGAACAGTTTTTCTCTTGCTACTATAAGAGCCGGGAGAATGAAAGTTGGCTCGTTTTCAGAGGCACTGAGTGCCTCCAGCACCATCTGGAACCAGTGTGAACAGCCAAACAGCTCAACAGCACAGAAAATCTTCCTGTTTTCAGCCCCCCCCCCCTTTCTGTACAGCTCTGCACGTGAACACTGCACAAAAGATTCTTTCTGATGAGGATCCAGTTGGCACCCACATAAACTATATTTTCCACTGTCTCCCAGCAGGGATGGATTGCATGTTCCTTCAGAGAGAGGCCAGATGATTTTTATTACAAACGGACCAAAACCTTGAGTCAGGACATGCATTACATTTTCCATGACAGCCCTGGCTGGAGTGAAGGATCCTGATAAGAATTTGAGGATAATTGAGCTCTAGTCCATAGCTCTGTAGGTAGGTAACAAATATAGCAGCCTCCAAACCTGGCGTGTCACCGGGCGAGGCTGGGTGGGAGGATGAATGGCCCATTGCTGGGGTGAGCGAGGATCAGTCAGGATCCTGAGTCTGAGCCCCAGCTGCTCACAGGCTCTGTCTCTTGTCCTTCCCAGGACATGTGGGCAATATCTGCTGCAGTAAATCAGATGTGCCCAAGGCTGCTTTTTGGCATCAAGGCTGGCTGGTAAAGAGGTGCCTGTGCAAATGGGGACGAGCTTTTTAGCAGGGCCTGTTGGGTTAGGATAAGGGGTAGTGGTTTTAAACTAAAACAGGGTCTATTTAGACTAGATATAAGGAGGAAAATCTTTACAATGAGGGCGGTAAAACACTGCCACAGGTTACCCAGAGAGGGTAATGGATGCCCCATCTCTGGAAATATTCAAGGTAAAGTTGAGCAGGGCTCTGAGTGACTTGATCTAATTAAAGATGTCCCAACTCATTGCAGGGTGCTTGGAACTTGATGACCTATAAAAGTCCCTTCCAACCCAAACCATTCTGTAATTCTATGAAATCCTCTTAAACTAGGCCTCTGTGGCAGGTTGTTATAATGTGATTATACAGAGGGATGACAAATTAAACTTGTGAACTTAAAGTGTCTTTTCGTTGTAGAACGTATTTATTAGAAGTGCCAGATGGATGGGTGTAAAATGCAGTTCATGTTTAAACAAAGACAGAGAACAGACAAAAATGATCTCTGAGAATGGTGAAGCAATGGGCCTCTTTGTGACTGGGCTTTGGTGGCAGCAGGTGGGCAGAGCACCAATTTAGTGATCACCAGCACAGCCTGACACAGAAGACGGTCCAAGTAGTGAAAAGCCACCCAGTGAATATTACCCTGGTTGCCATTTCTGGGGCATGTTCCTTGGATCCCCTTTGGGTGAATCCTCAGGCACCCATGCCCTGGGGGCTGCTCCAGGCCAGGCTTTAATGCAGAGTCCCTGCAGCAGCTCTGATCCGTGCTAGGGATGGCTTTGGCCAAAGCTTTGTTTGTGCTTAGTGTTTTGGGGGTGACTGATGCCTTTTCATTCCCTCCTTCCCTCTCATCCCAACCTGCATTGATGACATTCCCAAGTATAACCCACAGCCTGAGTGCTACCTGTGTTTCTGCACGGAATTTTTTCTGATCATGTACTCACGTACACACTCTGAGTATGCGTGCAGCCTTTTCACCACGTCAAGGAAGGTCCTTTCCTCAGCTGGAAGCTCATTGACTTTTCTATAAAACTTGTAGTCAGAAACACTCTTTAATTAAGACTGTACTGAAAAGAGCTTTGATTCCAGACGTGTGTTACAGCCTGATGTTGTTTTCTCTGCCACTGCAGCAGATTACTCGAAGTGTAGTCCTCGATTTAAAAGATTGTGGGCAATTAAATTCCATCTCCACATCTTCAGCTAGATCGGTAGCTTGTCAGTGGGTCACTGGGAATCAGACTGCCAGACCCTTTGCACATGTTCAATTTATAAAAGGCTGTTTTTGGCACAGCCCCCAAGAGTCCCAGACAGCCAATGCCTTATTAATGCGCCATTAGCCACAAGGAACATTTCTAAGTGAACCTGATGTGCAGGGAGCCACGAGGGCTTGCCTGGACTGACTCAGCAGTTTGGAAGGTCTTTTCTCCCTTGAAGGGATCACACTGACTTCTGAATGTGCTCAGATGTCTCAAAGATCAGTGCTCTTTCCCCCCTTGTAGCTGCCTTTATTGTTTTGGTTTTTATGGACTGGGATCACCGTGGTTTGAGGAGCTGATACCTGCCCTAAGGGAGTTTTCTTCAGGATAACTAAAATGGTCAAAGGGGTGATCAGTTGCTTTACAAGTGTCTGAGGAAGATGGGAAAAAGGTGGCTGAGGAATCATGTTTGAGCTGTACAAAAATCATTGACCAGGTGAATGGGAAAATTGTTTCCTCACAATTAAAAAAAAAAAATTACTAGTTTTTTAAAACAGGTAAACTGGGGGGCGTTCAATGAACTAATAGACAACCAGGTCGTTATTGAAAAAAGGTCTTCTTTATTCAGCAGGTAGTGACTTCCCAAACTTGCTACCACAGAGGCCTGCAGACAGTACCAGCAGGCTTTTTGACCTGGCTGAATTACAGACAACAGGTCCAGAAACAGATCCTGAAACCACTAACCAGAGGTCTTCCCTATGACTTCCTAACAGAGCAGTTGTGGGTGTGGGAGGATGGGCTGCCAAATGTGGCCAGGCTAACACAGAGTCCCTAAGGAGCATCTCCCCTCAGACCTCTGGGCTGCTCCAGCAACAGAAAAATTAGGGGTTTATGTTCTTATTTCTTGGATTGTTAATGCTTTTGGGCTGCCTCTGGAAAGTCCCTTTAAGAAAAGAGAAGATAGTTGAGATCCAATCCAATGTAAACTTCAATCTCTATTTGTATCTGTTAGTAATATAGCTTTAATACTTTCAAAACCAGGCACTGATCCTTGCTTCTAGCTCAACTCTGTCTCTTTATATTTACTGAACATATTTATATTCAGTGCAATAATGAGATTCCTCAAAAGCTTTTCATGCATGAAAAGAAACTAAACTCAAACAGCTCAGTCCTATGAATAATAAGGTGAGATGTGTCCCAATGGGTCTCTGCCTGTCCATGGCTGGTACTTCTTTATTGTCACAGGCTCATTTTATGCCCACACTCTGGGAAAGTTTAATTAATTGCAAATGCAGGTGATGGAGAGCTGCTTTGCAGTACAGTTGACTTTGGGCCAGAAGCAACTATACATCTGACATACAGGAATTACATCCCCATGCCTGTGTGGGCTGACAGGGAGACAATCACCCTTGAGCACCACCTCGCAGACACGGAGCTCGGTGCAGAGCACCCACCCAATGATCTTTAAAACTGTGCAGGGAGCACGCCACGATGACACCATTAGGATTAACTATATTTTCCTACCTCATTTGGTGTACCTCTGTGCAAAGATTTATGTTAGGACAGGAACTAACAGGACTGCAGTCATGACTCAATACAGAACTAGCTTTTCCTAAGGCAAATTTTTATATATGTACAAATGCAGGGCTGGAACTGAATTTTTCTTTTTTTTTTTTTTCCCTTTACTAAGTGTTCTTTCTTTCCCCTTGGATGGTTTTCCCTGCAAGGTCTTCTAGATGATCCTAGTGCTGAGCCTGATGGTACGGAATTACTCCAGGTCTCCCACAGGTTCAGTGTGCTGCAGCTGAGCCTGGAGCATCTGGAAGGACAGGACACTGAGCTCAAAAGCAGCCCTTGCTTTTCAGCTGCTCAGCTGCAGCTCTGCCTGGTGCTGTTCCATCAGTGCTGTGCTCAGAAGCTGCTCCTGCTCATGTGCCAGCAGCAGTCAGACTTCTTAAAACAGGGGTTTGATTGAGGAGGGGGCGGGGGTGAAGTGGCAGAAGGAGATTTATAACTCCATCGTGGTTCAGCATCGGCCTTCTCTTAGAAGGCAAACAAGGGTAACTGGTTTTGCCCAGTTCTGCAGTGTTCCTGATTCACAGAGATAACAAAGCCCCAGATCTTCTCCCATTGCCACTGCAGATTAACACAAAGAATTACCTGGATGCAGTGGCTGGGGAATAATGGTTCCCTCTACTCTGAAGAGCCCTGACATTCTCCTTTGGGTGGAAGTCTCTGTGTAGGTACAGCCTGGCACACAGAGGTGTGTGAGATGCTCGGGGTTTGTGCAGGGGCAGCTGACACAGTCACAGGGATTATCTATGCAGGACAAGGCAAGGAGCCATGTTTGGTTTCAAGTTGTCTGTTTAGAGCAGGATTGTTCAAGTCACCTGTAACAGGGAAGCACAGACCTCAATCCTAGCTGAGTTTAGGAGTTAACACTTCCAAAGGAGGGCAAATAAAATCCTGTGACTCTTTCCATTTTTCTGAATTACTGAAATTAATTATTAACCGAGAATAGTATGTTAAGCAAAGATACAAGGA
Source organism: Oriolus oriolus (assembly GCA_013400235.1). Lineage (NCBI taxonomy): Eukaryota > Metazoa > Chordata > Aves > Passeriformes > Corvidae > Oriolus > Oriolus oriolus. The sequence continues at coordinate 411,575 of VXBT01004785.1, forward strand.
AGCTCTTTCAACAGCAGAAACCTCCAACACCGCCCCATAGTCTGTAAGTCTGGGCTCTGCCTCCTCTTGGTCTGCTCTGCAAGCTGAACCTTGCAAATGGAGATTTCCTCCAGCATCTCTATCCATGTACATCACTGTCCCAACTGCACCCACAGCTGGGAGTGGGGCAGCAATGGAAAGTAGCCTGAGATTGCTATAAAGTTTAGTTCTTGTAAATATGCCAAGCCTCAAGTAAGAAAATCATGTATAGGCTGGTGGCTGAAGTAGATGGAGAGCGGGAAGGAGGTGGAGAGGCTGCTCACACACAGCCTGACGGATGTCATGTTACCAAGGTCAGCAACCCTGGAGTGATGCACGGGATGAATAATGGGGCCCGTGTGGCAGAGCTGCCTCAGGCACCCTTCCTGCACCGAGGGAACACTGCAGCTGCAAACCATTGGAAAGCAGTGAGATATAGAGCACACAGCTAGAAAATAGCTCTTTATGGGCATGCTAAAATATGGCCTGCACGTGGCTGGGCACCTCTCTTTGAATGACTTTCCCCTAGCAGAGAAAAATGTCTGGCTTCTATTTACATGACTGCGAGCACCCTTGAACTAAATTAGTTTTGTAAATGCTGGACTGGCAGTGGGAGGGTTGATTTCTAGAGAAATTCTTTTAATAATAAAATGCCTCATAAAAACTGCATTGACTTCAGCCAGGCAGACTGCGGGCAGCTAGAAACTTCTGACTGCTTCACTTTAACCCGGTGCTTTGGGGCTAACCAAAACACCAGTGTCATCATGGTTGTGGGAAATATCCCTCATAAGCACGAAAATCAAGGGCAGCACTATTTACATGGACTTCTGGTGAGTCGAGGCTGAGGAGAGTGTGATACTCAGTGAGTAAACTTTGTGCTTCCAAGACACCTCTGTGAAATCTGTGGGATGTATGGGCTGGCAGCCTGCACTTGGCATTTCCCATATTGTGCAGAGGTGTGACAAACACAAACTTTAGACCTCCTCCCCCCTCAACCTCTTCTATTCCATGCACTGACTCACTGCCGAGGGTGCAGTGAGAAAGACAGCGGGGTCTGTGCGTTGCTGGGTCCATCCGTCTGAAGGTGCCATCCCAGCATCTCCCAGGGCTTCCATAAAATCAGGTCCGAGAGCTGAACAGTCTCGAGAAACCCTGCTGAACTTTCTCTCTGAGGAAAGCCTCGCTGCCAGAAAGGATGCTCTGATGGGAACACTGCATTCCCAAGCCAGATTGCCCTTGGAATCACTTCCCCTTCTCTGCCAGCTAATAAAACCCTAATTTTCCCAACGGGAAGTTCAAGCAGAGTTTTGACTTTGAAAAATAAGTGCCAGCGATTATCTGCCGTTTGATATAGCTGGTTCTATTGATACGCAATATTTAATAGGAAGTGTTTAAATATTATAGCAGCAGCATGAAAACCTACACTTGACCACAAAGAACAGTGTCCAAATTATTCCTTTGGCATCTACTGAAGGTATAGTTTAAAGTAAGTCTTCCAGAAGTGTGATAGGCTGTCTTGTCACAACTTAAAACTTCTCCTATGAAGTAGTTTCCTGAGCGCTGCCCTGGGGTGGGTTTGTTTGATTTTTTGGGGTTTTTTTTCCCCCTTGGGGACCTTCTGCAGTGGACACCAATTAAAGCATTTGGCAGGTTTCTTATAAACATAACCTTGAAACTGTGGAGCAGTCTGCTGGTGAAACGTGGCCAGCCTGTGCATATCTGTCCATCAAACAACACAAATGACAAAGAAAGCAGATCTCCTTTTGAGAAATTGGGGGTATCCTCAGTACACACCACCCTGGTACAGGGCCCCGTCTGTTTGTGCTGCAGGGACTCCTCTCCACCCCCTTCTATTTCAGGTCTTCTGACAAAGCTAATTATGGCAGCAAGTGACTTGCATCAATGACATTCAGGGAACACAAGCGTTTGTGGGCTTGGGAGTTCTTGAGCGGTGCCCTGTCTGCAAATTCTTCTTCTTCCAGGGAAAGTGTAATGGTTTGCTATTTATATGTGTTTAGGAAAACTCCTTCGTTATACATTCACCTTTTCTACTTTGCCACCAGTCTTGGATAATTAATAGCCTCAGAGACCTGCTCTGTTATAGGCAGGGACTCCAAAAACTATCTTCCCTTCTGGTTTGTTCTTTTTTTTTTTAAGCTTGAGAAGCAACATCACTTTTCTAACCCTAAAAACGTAGCCTGGGAACTGGATCTAGGTTCTTTGCTACCTCGTGAATCACCACCCAGGGAATGATTCTGCACTGGGACTTGGAACAGCCAAATAATTCAGGAGCCAGGAGACATCCTAGCTCCCCCTCACACCCTGGCCTTACATATGGCATTGCTGCATTGCTACTGGATATAAAAAGCCTACAGGATCTGTTTCAGTCAGGAAGCAGCTGGGACTGTGAATGCAGAGGAGAAGCGGACTCAATTCACTCAAGGAAAATGAGGCCAATAGAAAAAGAACATTATTTTCCTGTCTATAATTGCATTTTAAGTGCATAATAAGTAGACGACGGTAACTATGTGCTGAAGGATCCAACTGTTCTTAATTGATTAAAATAGCTTCTGAAGGCTGTTCTGTTGTGGATCTAACATGACATGATATTATACCATTGCACCAGGGTGAGTTTGTGGTCAACTTCGTGTCTCTTCTCTGGGTCAGAGAGTTTTCCACAGTCCAGAGAGTATCACTTGGTACTGACAGTCACCTGCCTCTGTCCCACCGACCTCAGTAGAGGGGCAACTGCGGTATATCAGCACCAAAAGCAAGCTGGAAGAGTCTTTTCCAGTGGTTAATATAAAGTTCAGCTTCTAGAAAGAAGCAGAAATTGGTGGTCAGACATGCTGAGCCAGGGGCATTGTGCCCAGCTGCTCTTTTCTTTCTTTCTTTCCCTCTACCCCAATGGCAAATCTCTGGTATAAAACTCTGTGGTGTTTCACCTCAGTTTGAAAGTGTTAATAAACTTCCCCCTCAATAACCCAGGGAAAAGTGTGGGGGTGAGCACAGGATCAGCCACACTGGCAAACTGCAGGGAGGGCAGGGTGATGGATGGTTTGGGATGGACAGGTGGAAAAAATAATTTATCCCAGGTCAGTAGGGTGAGAGGGACCATGCCTGGCTCTGTCCTGGTAAATACTGCGTTGAGTTAAAGAATCATGGTGAGACAGGAATTGAGTTTCTCCTCTGTGGGAACTTCAGACCTGGGACTGCATCTTTTTCTGAGTTTTACATTTCATATCTCAGAGATGGGGGAAAAAAGGTGAGTATTTTCCCTGCAAGATGAGGTAGGAAATTCAAGAGTCTCTTTTCTCTGTGCAAGGAAGATACTAGGAAAAGTATTTTCTGTAGGGTCCCCAAATAGAAACATTATTTATCCTACCAAGGCTTTTGTTCTCTAGCCAGAGAATGAGGAGTGCACTTCTGAAGTGTCTTGAAGCTGGCTGCAGTACAGGTTGTTCAATATTAATTAAAAAAGAAATAACAACAGCGTAATCATTATGGCCAGCCCAGTGTTTTATCCCACCTTCTTTAAATAGACTAAATAAATCACTGACTTGATAAACAATTTTCCATGGAGTAGCATGGCAGCTGCTCCAGTTCACTGGCAGGCGTGCAGACAGCAGAGTCCTGGCAGAACCTGAACACCCACGTTTGAAAGGCAGCATCTCTGGGCCTTGTCTTTTAATTGCAGAGCCTTAAATCACACAGCCCATCTTGCTCCAGGCTCTATGTCTCATCTGTGTCTCATGTTAACCTGTTGTCAAAATAAATTTGATTTGCAAATACACAAGAGCTGGGCCGATACTTTAATTTTAGATCACTTATCTGAGTGCGATTTTCGTGCAAGGATTTAAGCACATGCCTGGCTTTAAATAGGGACTAAGGGCAGTCCTGAGAATAAAGCAGTGAGGACAAGACATATAACTGCATTTAGGCTCCTAATTTCTTGTAGACTTGTTTAACACTTCACAGACTGACAGAATGTTCTGAGTTGGCGGGGACCCACGGGGATTATTGAGTCCATCTCTTGAGCAAATGGTCCACGTGGGGATGGAGCCCACAACCTTGGTGTTAAGCAGCACCCTGCTCGAACCAACTAAGACTTGAATGAGAACAGGGGTTTCTAGGAAGGATTCAAGAACCAATTTATTCCTATGCCTTTGACTTTTAACCCAAGTCCATCTAACACTGTCAGGTTTAATGGATGTGCTTGGTTTGCTGGATGGCACCTGGAATTGCCTGTACATTGCAGCCTCTGTACTGGACATGGCACTTCTCCCAGTCTCCTCCTTTATTGCTGAACGCCGAGGCAGAAAATTGAAGCACTGCTAATTAAAGTAGGAAGGAACTTTTCAACTTTAAAAATTAATGCATTTATCTGAAATCCTCCCTGGAATTCAGATGGTTTCCTCCTATCTCAAGAAACAGGAACCATCTCTTTCCTGTAGGTTAATGTGTATGAATTAATTTAAATCCATGTGATAAGTGATACGAGATTGAGCTGAAAAAAACAAATCATAAATCTGTGCTGACTGTGCATATTATTTTTAAAAAGGCTCAAAATAACTTGCTTAGTAAATGAATACAAAGCCTTTGACATCATAGGTGCTTCAGAGGAAGTTTGTCATCCCAAGTATTAAATGGAAGGAAGGTCAGAGAAATTAATTACGCAAATATATAGCAAGCCTGACCTAGCAGTCATTAGAAACTCAAATCAATGGGTATTTGTCTTGCAGCACAAAACCATTACTGCTTACAGAAACATTAAACAACCATGGACTTGGACCAAGTAGATAGAAATCTATTTTGGAAGGCTTTTCTTCCTAGCACAGGACATTTTCAAGAGCATTTAATTGCGCTTTTTCATTTTGGGACTGAATGGTAAATCCTACCCCACACTGACTGAGACCACAGCCTCATACAACCCCTCCAGCAGCATTTGCCCTAAACAACATGAAATCTGTCAATGCCTGACTTTATTAGTATGAAAGCAAGAGTTCTTGTAGCAAAAAGAGAACTCCCTGTGATAAGTTTTTGGCCAGGGCTGTAACAAGCTCCGTTTTAAGTCTCAAACTGTGGTGATGTTAGCAAATGACCAAAACAGCCTTGGCTCCTGGGATGTGCTGAAGTTCATGAATGGCAGTTCTGTCACTGTCAGAGCTCAGAAGAGAGCACAGGCCAGACCTCTGGGAAACATCCTCTGGATACCTGGAGTTCCATATTCTCACTGGGGAGACATGCAGTAAATAACACCAGTACCAATAGACTTGCATATTCATTTTTAGCCTTATTTTGCATCTTGGTGAGAGGTTTCTGCCAGTTTCAATCGTTTTAGGGTCATGTCTCCAGTGCCTCTGACCCCTTTTCAAGAATGGCATCTCCAGGCTGCTGAGAGGGCTGAGTATCTCATTTGTATTGCTCATTGTGTCACAGGCTGCTCTTAGGTCTCTGAATGATTTCTCCCTTTGTATTTCACAGGACACAACACTGGGAACTGCTGGTAGATGTTTCAAGTGCTGATTTTTTAAGAAGAAAAATGATTTGGCTTTCAGATTAATTTGCTTATGCCCCTACATGTTGCCGGATTCCAATTGCAGATAAAGTTCACCAAATGCTGGACTTGGTGACAATAATATATTCTGGGAGTGTTTCACTGGAAGCTCTGAGCAGTGACTGGGAATAAAACTTCTCCCTGATTGATGTGGTTCAGCTGTAGATAAATAAGCACTATGTGCTTTGGTACATTCCCTGTGCATTCTGCTTCACTGGTTCACTTCCCCTTATTTTGATTTTTTTATTTTTTTCCTGGCATAAACTTAACATAAGACAGAGCTGTGCAAACTTGATAACCTTAAGGAATTATTTGGGACACAGTGATCTAGGCATAATTCTCTCCTCATTTATCCCCATAAACAATGAAGTCCATAAATCACCTTCCATCTGCTTTGGCATGCAGTGGCACCCAGGAAACGCCGTGCAGAGCTCTCCATCATGCAAACACAGGCTGGGACCCTGTGGCCAGTGAAGTCAGCAATGTGAAGGCTTGCTTCCAAACAGCAAGCAAAGAAAACCACCAGACTAAACCTTGATTCCTCGTTCCCTTCCTGTTTTCTTTTTCTGTGTGTATAAAAGAAAAAAATCAAACCAAATCACACAAAAAAATGCATGCACATACTAGAGCACCTATGTATTGATCTGCCTTTACCTCAAAAACATCCTTTTCCTCATTTGTCACCCTCTGAGCTTGGTGAATTTTATGAATCCTGTTTTAAAAATACGAGAGAACTGAGCTGTATATAATGCCAGCTCTTTTTTTTTTTTTTGGAGGGGGACAGGTGGGTGGGGTGTGATTTTTAAGAGAAAAACTTCTTTTTAAGGGTTTGACTCCAGATACCTAAAGTGATTCTCCACTCTGTCTGAAAATGTGCACTCAGAAACTTTAATAACTTTAATAACTTTAATAACTTTAATAACTTTATAATATTCAGTTGTTAAGGCAGCAAATTGTGTGAGCAGGGTGTTGTACTGCTGTGACTTGAACACCTTGGAAATGCTGAGGCATATTAAAATATTTTGAAGGCATTTAATGAATAATAAATGTATTTATTATTGCTATGCCACTCAAGCAGGGAAAACAACATCAGCTTGCATGAAAATACGTCGGCAACCGCTCTGCAGCAAACAGAAGCTGATTATACACAAATCTTTCCTGTGGCTGGGGTGGAAGTACCTTCTTGAACGCCTTTTACTCATCATCCCTTCCTTTTTGCAAAGGAGAATTGTGGTTTTCCCTCTTTGCATGCACTTGTGCTTCCTCGCCTTTTTTAGTCCCAGCAACTGGAAACTATTCCTTCCTTCTCCTTTTTTTTTTTTTTGTAACCTGGTGAAAAAGCGCTTTTATTCCTTCACAAATTCCTTTTCTAAACAGTAGCCAGCAAGGACTTTACGGGGCAGTGATTTTCGCAGCACCCTTTCAGCGTCCCTGGAGTCGTTCTGCTGTACAAGCAAATGCAGAGTGTTTTTGAGAAGGATTGAAAGTAAATGACTCCAGATTTTCTGCTCTGTACTCAGAAAGTTACTGAGATCTAAAAACAGATATGAAAGAAAGAGGAATATAGAATCATCTTTGCTATTTTGATGTGGTTATTATTCATTCAAACGCATTCTCGCCCGCCAAATGTATTTTTGCAAGACCTTTAGCAGTTATTTAACACCCCGCATGTCAATTTGTTTATGAGCCCAATGAGCAACATGTTAATGCAAGTTTGTATTGGCAAGAGCTGTGTGGGAAAAGAAAGTGCTAATACAATGAAAAGAAACTATACAAACAGGAATCAGAAAATTTTGCTGAGCAAATCTGTTTAGAAATAGCATTCATCCTTTGTGTTTAGTTCTTCAAATAAAGGGGGAGGAAACTCCTTAAGATAACCTTACAAAGAGATCAAGCAGGGGGAAAAAAGCACAGTAGTTAGCCCATGTTATGTGATAAAAGTCAAAAAATGGTAGAAACTTGATTGTTCCTCTCCTTTTTACTCTGACACAAATTGCAGTTAGAGCATTTACTGATTTTGATTTCACGATAACACAAATACGGGGAAGAATATAGTAAGTACTGGACCAGATCCCACTTTTCCTCACCTCTACATGCTTAGTCTTCTAATTTTATTCCTTATTTTAAAATTCTCTTTGATTTGGCTTTCAAGGTGAGGAGTATTCTTGACAGCAGCAGTGACATGGCACAGCAGCAGGACTGGCACAGCCATCTGAAGCTTTCTTGGAGCTGCTCCTGCTTTCTCCTCTCTCTTACAGTAGCATTTTGCAAAAATCCATTCTTTTAGAGAGTAATGCTTTAATAATGGAGGAAAAACAGAAGTTTAGAATAGACTGTTGTTTGCTGCTATGAAGTGAGGAGAGAGATTAAATAATAGATCATGTCTAGGAGAGGTTGAAAATTAGTCTAATCACTCAAAAATTCTGAAGGAACAGCAATTCTTATTTTTTCCTGCTGGTTACTACTCTGTTTTATGGTTTAAACTGCGTTAAAAAATGCTGACTTTCTCTATGCCACAGAACTTCAAAATATTTCAGAGAAGTGCTATTGGGCAGTTGTGTAATAAAATTACTGTCTGCTTGCAATCATATATTCTGCTGCTGTCCAAAGACCATCTTCTCTCAGGACACTCACAGAATTTAATAGAGCTGGGGGAGAAATTTTTCTTTTCCTGATCAAACTTATCACGTTTTCCAGACAGTCAGTGGGTGAGACACTTTGTTGGATCGTGTGATGAAGAGGGGGAAAAGCAAGGAAAATGTCCTAGCCAAGGAGCTGGGGCTCTAGTTTGGGGCTTTAGAATTGTTCCTTCTGCAAGCCTGTTCCTCCCTGAAGGACAGAGCACCTTGGTGGGACTGCTCCAGCTCCAGGTGAGGCAGTCCTGGTTCTCTTGCAGCAAACAGATTTGAAGTAGAGTATCAGCTGTTGGTTATGGACCATGATCTTTTCTCAGAGCAACAGTGATGGCAACGTTCTTTGAGAGGTTTCCTGAGCTCCTGTGCCTCTTCTCCCCTCATTTCAGAGAAGGGGTGACCTGGAATTACCTGCTGTGAGATTTTTGAGTCAGGCTTTTGTAACACCACGCACCTTGCACTTGGAGGAGATGCTTTCAGCTGATGCTGAGCCATTTTGAGGAGCTCTGTGTGCCCCCAGACAAGGTCACTTGGCCCATCTCAAATCTTGCCACTTCACTCCCCTGGACGTGCTCAGTCTCTTGGCATCCTCCAGACACGCAGTTCCCGTGCTTGCCACTGATTAATATCCATTATTATCTCCCTAGAGCAGACCTAACCACGGTAGAAACTATTTTGAGTACCATGAACTTTGTGTGAGCAGATGTAACTTGCAAATGGAGGAAGAAAGATGTTGCAGGAAACATATTTTTTACAAAAACAGCAATAAAAAGTAGGTGAGGCAGCACAGATTCCTGTTGTTCGCTGTTTTTCTCTCTTTGTGGGGCGACTTGTTCCATTGCCTCCCGTTATGTTTACTAATGTGTAGCTTAAATTGTCAGTTAAGCCACCTCTCAATTTAGCCAAAGGTTTTAATGTAGGAACATAAGGAGATTACAGGAACAAATTGTCAGGAGAAAAGAAAGCTAAAGACAACGGTTCTGATCCCTACACAAATAAGGAAACAAGACTTTCTTTACACAGAGTATCCTGTTCTTACCAAATCCAACAGATAAAATTCTGCTAGACCGCCAGCGTTATTTCCTTCTCTGCTATTAATTTTAAAAATGCTGTAGGCATGAATGTTCTGCAGATACTTGCTTTAAGATACAAATAGTTGTCCAAATGCAAATAAGAAAATACAATATTTTCTTTTCCTGGGAGATGGAAAATCACTTGGAAAATTCTTTTGCACCGTGTCCAAAATATCAGCAAAGCATTTGTGCACTTCAGTGTCCCAAGGCAGTGTTCTGAGATTGATGCCAACCATCATTGATTTCCATTTCGGAATGATTCCTTTAAAAAAGCGCTTCGGTTTGAACAACCAAAAGCAGCCACAAATTATTTCCTTTCTCAGCGTTCCCATGCTCATTCTCTGACAGCTATCCACATAAAGGCTTTATCTCTGGTGGGTGGGCAGTAGGGAATGCAGAAAGTCACAGGTTAGCGCAAAAAGGGTGGGGTTTTTATTTTGCATGTGTGTGTTTTCTGACACTCCCCTACCCACCCAGGCTGTCCCTTCAGCATCACTTCAGCCCTGCACCTCACAAGGGTGGCCTTCAAGACCACTACAAGTTCCTCTGGCTCAGATTTAGCCCTGGGATTACCCCTTTGTGACATTAAAATGTCAATAATGTATGCACCAACCTTGCCAAATCCCTCTGTGTCCTCTGCTTGGAAAGCGTTGACTCCACAAAACCTCCTTTTAGATGCCAAATTCATTTATTTCAATTCCTGTGCTGGAGTCAGCTTCCAAACAGACTCCACAGCAGTTTGCCACAGCTCCTGCTTCCAGCTGGCCAAGCCTCGAAGTGCACTAGGAAGGCTCATATGTTCCTGGAGATGAAAAGTTTCTCTTTACTTCATCCACCTGAAAAAATGGCTTTCAGAGCCGTGCTAGAGCTATTTCCAGCAAAGCTCATGTCGATGTGTTTCAGTTATTACTGTGGCATAGCACATAACGTGGCCATAACTGCAGATGGAGGAGGGAACTTCAATAAAAAGTATTACTTCCAGTGTGCTAGGGTTATTATTATGTTTCCAAGACAGCGAGAAACCAAGGTCCTGTATCTTTAGAAGTTACCTCTTGTCAGCCAAGACAGAGTTACAGACTGCCTACGAGCTCTAGACCATCTCAGAAAACCAAATAAGTTTAAATCATGAAATCAGAGTTCATGAAAAAACCTCAGCCTAGGCTGGTTGCTCCTGTGGTTCCCTTACACAGCCAGTCTGTCCCTTTCAGTGTTAAACTATAACTCCTGTGAATTTTAACTAAGAATTCAGTGTGGCCCTCTGCTGCCAAACTGCTCAGTGAAGTCACCTGAGCACACAGAAATGGTTTCGAGGGCAGCAGCTTTACATACACACTTTAATTTCCAATATATGGGGCCAAGTTGCTACGACAGCAATGGTAACTGCAGTGTAGACAGAGGGTGAGACTGATCCTGTGTATCTGCAGTGTGTAGGGTGATGGTTCACCTACCACACACGAAGCACATCCAGACATTTGAAACCCAGGCAGATATCACAGAAGAGTTTGTCCCATGCTCAGTACAGGGAGAATTCAGTGTTAAATAAAACAAAAGGAAAGCCTAGCAGTCAGCTGAGGTGTTTTCTTACGGATGGTGACTGATTAAATATCACTTTTAGCATCACTTTTAAAGCAAGATCTCAGGGGCAGGGGAAGCAGGAGGCACGTTTAGCTCCATCTCTGCTGTGTTTAATCTGTGCCTCCCTTGCCCATGGGCAGGGCTAAGGAGCAGTGCTCGTAAGGTGCTACTCCTTCAGGTCTACAGGCTCAAGGAAGGAAACCAGGAGTGTTAAAAACAAAAAAAAGAGGAAAAGAAAAGCTCTGAGCTTAGTTTCACGAGAAACGCAGTACATTATCTTCATAATGTAGACAAATGCTACAAAACTTCTGTGTTGTTTGTGGGCTCCAGTGGCTCTCAAGTCCTTCTTAGCAGCCCCTTTTTGTGGGCAGCTGGTGGAAACTCCAAAGATGAACCCTGAGGTTTGCATCTTTGTGGGTGTACATGTGCACAATTATAAATTAAACGCCCTCTCTGTATTTTACCGCTATTCACCCTCTTGCTTTTACAGACAGTGATGTTTCCCGTACAGATTGTGCTTCCTAACAGCTGCACAGCATCCTTTTAAGTCAATCACAGCATCACAGGGTAGTTTAGGAGACAAACACTGATGTCAGCCATTCCCTGACAGGTTGCTGTACAAGTCTGTCCAGTGGTACCCCTTCCTCGGCTGCTTCAAGACAGACAGGTGAATCCAGCTGGGACCTGCTGCTTTGCTCTTAGATTAGAGACAGAAAATGCCTTAGCACTAGATATTGCTTAAGGAAACTTACTGTGGAATATATGCTGCTTGCATTTCCTTTCCAGATCTTGATTTGATGGGGGTTTTTTGGGGTTTGGGTTCTTTCAGAGAATCTGCTTTGTTTGTATGCACTTATTATTTCTCACCAAAATCCCGGTTTTACAAGGATTATATGAAGGAAATGCTTTAAATATAAAAAAATGAGACACATTCCCTCGCTGGTTTTCTCTACATTTTGAGATCTAAGGATGTCCAAAAGGCTTTTTAAATCAAATCCCAAGCTATGCAGTATTACACAAAACACCCTCCCTAGGTGCAGTATTTCTTCGTAAGAAAAGTTACTCCATCTACTTAAATTCTATCTGTAACCAAATTTTATTTGTGCCTGTATTACGCTTTCATTCCTCTTCTAAAACATTGTTTCCTTTGTTCCACACATAATTTAAATCAAGACAATATTAGAAAACAAGAGGATGGCACAAAACTTTACTGTCTGTAGCAGTCCAGCCATGAATGTTTAATGTGTGTGGGACTTGGGCAAATAAAGGCCCTGAGGGGAGCTGGGTGTTTGCCCAGGAGGGGCTGCTCACCATGGCCAGGGTTTGCAAGCTCACAATCTCCTGCACTTCTTTTTTCCTGCATCGTAAACATCACCAAAAACACTCCCAATATACCTTCCACAGAAGTCTCTTGGGTTCTGGTGCAAAGTCAGTGGGAGTCTCCTCACTGCCTTCCATGGATATGGGATCGAGACTCACAGCAGAAGCAGAAGGCAGCTGGGGAAAAACTCCTTCACAGATGCAATCCTGAGTTTGTTTTGGTTTTCTGGGTTTTTTTTGCTTGCTGTTACCAACCTGTTCCCATTCTCCAGGCAATTCTTAAAAGAGCTCATTACTAAGATGTGGCAGAAGGAAAATGATATGAAGTGAAGGCAGGTGTTTCCAAACAGGAGAATCTGCTCCTTTCCAGAAAATACCCCCAGTGAACATGGAGATGAGAACTGTCAGTGCTGTAATGGGGGGACAGAGTCTGAATTGGACAGAATATAATACAAGTCATCTTTAGTATGCTGACCAAATACAGCACATGAAAAGAGTAAGGAGAGAGAGATTTCTGAACACTTTTGCAGCTGAACAAGAACTGGATCAGCTTTACTTGGGTATTTCCTTTCTGGCTGCCTTTTGCTTGCACCTTGCAGAACTGCAGTGATGATACAGCGAGCTCAGAGGCAGAATATAATCCAGAAAACACCATTTTCTGGTGGTTTGCTGATGCAGATGGTAGAAAATGTCTCAGTTTTTCTTCCTGGGTAACATTTCTGCTGGCTGTAAGACACAAAGATGGTCATGAAAAGTTGTAAAAAAAAAAACAACCAAAAGCAAGTAATGCTTTGTAAAACTGTGATTCTAAATTTAGGGATTATCTAAATTTTAACCTTGTGTGATTTTCATATGCTATGATGCTTTTGAAGCTCTGCTGAGGTTACTGTGCAAGGATATCAAATTCTTTATTCTAAAATGCTCTCATATGCTTGAAGATGAAAGCTTTGAAGCGTAAATCCTAAAGAATACTCAAAAATGGGAGACAAAATGAATGCAATGTTTATTTTTTCAGATTTCAGTCTTTTTGATTTGGTTACTTTGAGTTTCTTGACTTTGAGTAATTATGACTTATCATTATTTGGACTTCTAATAATGGGAGACACCTTCCTGACAAGATCTTACTGACAAAAATTGGCTCCCTCTGTGTTGAGAGCTGAGGTTTCATCTTCTTTTCATTCCCACTATTTTTCATAGTCTCTGGTGTGGCTTTTGGCTCACGGGTCTCACCCTACTTTTTAAAAATCACTTCCCTGGAAGTGTTCTAGGAGAGGTTGGATGGAGCTCTGAGCATCCTGGTCTAGGGAAGGTTCCTTGCCCGTGGCAGGGAGTTGGAATGAGTTGAGCTTTAAGGCCCCTTCCAACCAAAACCATTCTGTGATTCTATAATTGATCTCCTCCCAGCTGAATTATGCTCAGACTGAGGGCTGAATTCTAAACTAAACTGGTGAAAATCCAAAACAATTCTGCAACATATGGTGTGATATGGTTATTTGGTAAGAAGTCACAGATATGTTGGTGATGCTGACAGAGGGAATGGGAGCTTGAATTTGAATATGGAGACAAAATTGGATGGGTGACATCGACTGCTGTGGACCGGTTTATAACACAAACTAAATGTGTGAAGCAGCAAATCATTCAGTAATCCTGAAATCAATCAGATAGGGCAGGGAGAGAAATGGAAGGCTTTTCCACCAGGCAGTTTAGATTTGCTTGGGCATGTGATTCTTTACAGCCATCAGCGCTGATTGAAAGTCTAAAGCGAAGCCTTGAAGGAAAACCTGTGATTTATGATAAAAAGAAATAAATCATTCCCTGTTTCTAGCAGAAGAAATGTGAGCATCTGTGTTTTTCAGCAACCTTCTGTCTCATTTCCTCATCCTTCCCTCTGAACAAAGTCCTGACTGACACTGGGGGATACAATGTTCTTCCTGTCCAGGAATCTCTCTGGCTGACTACTATGAATTCTGAGCATCCATGGATAGGGTCCCCAGAGGCTTAGTCTCCCCAGGGCTGGATGAAATAGATTTGAAACTCAAATGCTAAAATAATGCTGAGTAGAGGTGTGTGTCTCTGCAGCCATTGTTCAAGCAAACCCTTGTTTAGTTCCCATGCTGTTCTCTTTGTATTTGTGTCCAAAAGGAATGAAAAGATCATTAAAAGTTCCATGAACTGATGAAGATTCAGAGCCGAGCACACAGCATTTGGGGTTTCTTCCAGATGTTTCACTGAAAATCAGATACTGATTTGCAGTTTGCTGCTCATGACTAAGTTTATTAGAACACATACTTCCACAGCCTTCTTCTTTTAAAGTTCATTGCCTTGAATCATCCTCCAAAAAGCCAGATGCCAGAATTCTTGCCTAAAGCTTTAAGGAATGGATGCAGAAGGCGATGGAATCGTGGACCAGCTCTTCTGCACCTTCTGAAGGTCGACCTGCCTCACCAGGTGCACTCTGAAGATACTTTGCCAAACACATCCTGTGACCTTTCTAATTCTTCGTGGGTTTTGTGTGCATGTCTACACCTTCTGAATGGTGAAACACTTGGGAAAGGCAGGCACATCATTTCTGCTCCTGTTTTAAATGATAGCTCAGACTGCAGGCTTCAGGAAATACTCCATCTTAGTCCTTTAATCCTCCTTGAATGCTACTGCACTGCTGCTTTACTCACAGTAGGTTCTGGGGTTTGTGTGGGTGTGGAAAGTGAGGAGAGTCACTGTGGCAAATGAAGTATCCTGAATTGCAGCTATTACAGAGTATTAAGTAATTGCCCTTGGTAAGAAGTGATAGTAGAAAATAATAGCATATTCATTTTGTTGTTGAAAATGGACTGTCTAAGCATATATCTGAAAATCCCAATTAAATTCAATCTTGATGTTCACAGCAGATAAGTATAATGAAGATTCTAAGAGATTTTCTTTCATACATATGAATAGAATAATTACTATGCAGCATATCTAAGTAGTTGACGCCATCAGAAAGTCTACCCTTGAAAAACAAGAAAGGAAGAAAATGTCCTTTCTTTTGTAGTCAGAAAGAAAGTATTGACTATGCATGTGGCACACTTTGGATGTCACTAGCTGTGAGATATATTTCTTTATAAACACAACAGTTCTGCTCAGCATGGTACAAAAATTCCCCGCTCTTGTACGAACACAGCTAAACTCACCTCTTCGAGAATGTGCTGAATGTTGTGTCTTTTAACGTGACATCATTGGTTCCTGGTGCAACTATGGCACACACTTTCACTGGGCTTTGAAGTTCTGCAGCATGTTTATCCACCCACTGCATATTCTTCCACACGGTTTTGTACTGGGAGTTTTGTCTCAGGTAATGACAGTCGTACTTCTCACTGCCAGGGAACGCTGTCTGTGCTTCTACGCGTCAAAAACTGGTGGAAGTACAGTGATGCAAATTAAAGTAGTTCAGGTGACTACAAATGTTGAGCAGCTACTCTTCATTAATTAAATTGACTTGCAGCTCATTACTGGCAATGTAGGACAAAATTTGTAAACTTCCCTTTGCGTGTTTCTCTCCCAGGTTGCAATGCAATAAAGTGAACTTGACTCCTGAGGCAAGGCTCCTGCCAGGGTTACTTACAGACAAGATGAGGTGAAAATGTTTGTTTACTAACATGCTTATTCTAGACTGAGAAATTAGATTTTATACCTAACGTTCTCCATTTTACATTTGACACGAACAATAGTATTCGGCAAATAATTCTGAGGTTCCAGTTCAGGAAACACATTTTGATTAGAGACTCAGAATTGCATGAAAGCATAAAACCAGACATAATCTTTCTTTCTGTCTTGTGATTCTCATTATGAATCCAGTGACTTTCCAACATCCAAGCCTTTATTTGCATTTCTTTCCCTCCCCGTTTTGTTCCTCAGAGAAAATAATTTGAAAACGGTAGCTTGTTAAATTACCAGAGTTAGTTTACCTGAAAATATCTGATGATAATGTCATCAAAACTGCATGTTCTGAGCACGTTCTAGTTACAGGTAAAACCCCTGCTCTTTCCTCATGACAGATATACCAACGCTGGCCCTATAATGCTCAGTCAGAGATATCTTATAATAAATCCTCATATGTTCCAAGTTTGCTACTGGCTTTGCTGGAAATCTACATGGAGAAAGCAGGGACAGATAGACACACAACGGATTGTGAACCTGTGACTGCAAAAATTGCACTGATCTTAGGTTCAGGTCCTTAAACGAGAGCAACTGTAGCACCTATCAAGTGCTCAGAAAAACAAAAACAGAAGGGGAGAAGTCGGGATGGGAGAGAAAGGGAGGAGTGGAGCAGATCAGATTCAGATGTGATCCACCCTCCTTGTAGATCTGTCCATCTTCAAAGTTGTACGGCTAATGAAGAATAATTATCACTTATTAATTTTGCATTATCTTGGCAATTGCAGCTCAATAGCACCATATGTCACAAGGCTTCTCTTATATGAAAAAGAGAAAATCCTCTTGACTGCAGTGTCAGAGGAAATTGCTCTTTTCAGCACCTGAGCATTAACCTCAAGGAGAAAGCTCTCCAAGACACACGTGTGGCACAGGAATGAAAAGGTGCCATCACTTCCAGGGTATTTCTTGGTGTTATCAGCTGTGCCTGGGACTAAACATTACACAGAACTTCAGCAGCATCTCTGCAAAAACTGTTTTGTAAAAAACTGAACTCCATTTGTCTAATTTTGGAGAATTATCCCTTCAAATATAGTGACACTACAAATTTTGCACAAACTGAAAATGACAGATAAATCAGAGGAATTTTTCTTCCTTCATTATGTGAAGACTTCCAATATGTTTCCTAATATTTTACAGTAACTAAATAAATAAACCCCAACTTTTAAACAAAAATTGAGTGGGAAAACCAAGGAATTCTTTCGTTAGTGCTCCTTTACTAAGAGACCACTGGCTATTTATTACCGACATTTGGCTGAGCAGAATCCCTAACTTTTGGCAGTTTCATGTACTGCTCTCTTAAAAAAATTTCACATACATTGCCTTAAAGAGTTAAACAAGCCTGAAGCCCAAAATGGCAGTGAGGCTGAAGGCAGGCACTTATCCTAAAGCCAAAGCTCGTAAGTCACTGAGGAAGCTGTACCAAGAAACCAGAGGAATGAAGCTTGGTGTTAGTTCCTAAGTAACAGAACAAAAACTGTATGGTTAAATTTGCTTTAAATGCTGCACAGATCTTTCCAAAGGCCTGCAATTACTGCCCAAATGCTAATTTTGCAAACACTTTCAAACTGTGTAAAAATCCCTCTTCATATAAAGCAAACTTTAACTCATGCTTTCCCTCTCCTACTCAGTACAAACAGAAAGCTGCTACTGCAGAGTACAGAAACAGAACATCTGAATCTGAAGAAAGCCACAGCTATCCTGTGATAAAGTACTGCTTACAAACATTCATCTACCAAAAAAGCATCTGTAATTTCAGACCACAGTGAAGAATTTACCACTGAATTTAGAAATTAGCCATATCTGCTGAAGTGAAATAGAAGTATCACCCACCATCAGGGCACTCATTCATGCGGTTTCAATCTACAATTCATCATCACCCAAAGGCACAGCCCCTGTAAACCCAGCATCAGAGTACCTAGTACTAGTACAGAGAATAGTTGGCACCCAGGCACAGGAAACATGCTGCATGATTAAGGAGAACACAAATGCCCGCTGACATTAAGTTATGAAGCACCATCGCTGTTCAAACACTGTCAAACGTGACTACAGAAAACCCCCCCAAAGCGAGCAGTCCTAGTTCAGCACAGGACATACAGCAAGCACTCCCCTGCAACACCCACACAGCCACACAAAGCAAACCACACAGACCCTGCCACTGCAAATCCACTCCATCCCTCCACTTCGGTTAGAAACAACAACAAAAATCATGCTGATTTGCCACACAAAGCAAACCACGCAGCCCCTGACACCGCTCCCGGACTGGAGGTTGTGTCTCTCCCAGCAGAAGCTGCAAAGGCTTCAGCTCCTGCTCAGCCCGGGGAAGCGGTGCCTGCTGCAATATCCCAGCACTTACTGCATTGCTTTTCAGCGGAGCGAAAGTGGCTGCTCTTCCCGGGCACACATGGCTCGCTCAGCCGGAGGGTTCTCTATTCAGCACAATTCAGCTCCAAAGTCTCTGCATGTGGAGGGGAATTGCCTGCGCTCGGTACTGGGGGTTTCTGGCTGCAGTGGCTGCTCACCCTATCCATTGCCTCTGGTGTATGCTAAGTAAGCAATCCCCTGGGTCTTCATAACGAAAGGATGAAGAGTCACAGCTTTCGAGAGCAGATAAGGTGTTCTGCCGAGAGCCTCTGTGCTTCCATGGCATTTTAAAGGCAAAGGGGCTGGGGATGCTTCATCTTGCTTCACAGTTCTGTATCGTGCAAGTTGTTGTATTCTGCAACTTACAGCGGGATTCTCAGCCAAAACGGTAATTTGTGTGTTTCAGAGAGACCTCAAGTTAACAATACAAATTCAAGCCAATGCATTTTTAAATGTTGAGGAACGCGCTCTGGCAATTGAACTAAATCTCCTGTTTTTCAGAAGTACGAGTGAAGGGGAGGGGTTTCCTGGCTCTGAAACGCACTGTACCAGCCCTGCTGGATACAGTCAAAAAGTAGTAGCCTAAAACTTCATGGATTAACATCTCAGGTTTAACAGGCTCCAAGCACTGCTCTAGTCTTGAAGGAGGGACTGTCACCCTTGTCCTTTGTCTGCAGTGTCTGTCACCTATGGGGGCTCCTGCATGCAGATGGGGCAGAATTAACAGGCAGTAATAATAAAAAGGCAGAATGACCAAGAGCCACAGTGCCACTAATTTCTCGTTAGGGACCCTAATTTTTTCACTGTAGTGAGATGTTTGTGCCTTTGGGAAGCCGTGGGGAATTGCCCTCGCTCTCCCCATAACCAGCTGGAGTGAGGTGTACGGGATTTGTGAAGCCGAACCACTGCCTGCTCCAACCCTGACCTTCAAAGGGACTCTCAGGAGAAAAGCCCCATTCTGGGGCTGTGCTTACCTGTTACCCAGCCCTCCTGCAAATGCTAATTGTGCCTAACCATGTGTGGCAAATCCGTGAAAACAAATACATTGCAGTGCTGCGGGCAAAAACGGGGATATTTTTTCCACACAGGCACCCCCAATAGATAACGCAGGAATCATTAAAAAACATTTCCTAAGACCAGGGAGTTCTCTTGGGTAGGAGAGATTTTCTCTGCCACTGATGGGGGCATCAAGATATCATGAGAAGAGCAGCAGCTTTTCATTGGTGAGAGAAGGTTTTGACCCTCTCTGCAAAGGCTCTGAGCATCTGCAGGGGCTGATTATCCTTTCAGATAGCACGGGGAAATCCCAGCCACCAAAACAGTGTGGCTAATAAATTTTTCAGGATTATTAATTGGATTCTTTAGAAAAAGGGCAGTCAAGGACAGGCATCTAGA
The DNA here is from genome assembly GCA_013400235.1 of Oriolus oriolus. Lineage (NCBI taxonomy): Eukaryota > Metazoa > Chordata > Aves > Passeriformes > Corvidae > Oriolus > Oriolus oriolus. The sequence continues at coordinate 431,200 of VXBT01004785.1, forward strand.
AAGAGCCCATTTCCTCTTTGAAAAGTGTTTTGCTGGCTGGACTTCAGTTTCTTCTGGAATTTCTATATAAACGCAGCTTTCTATGATACCTGTCAGCATCACTGGTCCTGTACCTATTGTTTTCTGTGCTGGAATTTCTGCCTGTGAAAATGCCAAAAATACTCAGTCTTCCTGGTTGACAGATGTTGCTGGAAAGGTGCTGCTTTGCACTTTCACAAAAATAACACCTTGGAGGAGAGAGGAAACCAGCACATATCAGTGTCAGCACCAGTGGGTTCCTACGAAACGAGGAGACATTTCTGTAGTAGCAAAACTGACCTTTTTTTCTCACTCTTGTGCTCACAACTATGTTTAGCACCTCAAGGTAACAAATTTGTTGAGTCATAGAAAGCAAAAACCAACAAAGCTGCCTTGAATTTTAAGCTTGTTTTGTACAGTAATTATGCACTGTGTGTGCGTCTTTACTTTTAAAATGCAGACAAGGCACAGTCCCTGTCCCAGGGAGCATCCAGTCAAGTCAGACAAAACGATGCAGACATGTAACAACCAGGATTGCCAGGTGACAGCCTCGTTGCAAGCAAAGCAGGAAAGCCTGGATGGATCCGGGAGCTGCAGTGTTGGGAGCAGAAACAATTAACTCACACTGAAGGTTCTCAGCCTTTATAGGACCCTGTAGAAAGGAGCTCCAATTTTCCTCTTTATGCCTCACCCTTTTGGAGTGTATTGATCCTTCGAGTAAGTCCATTTACTTTCCTAGGTTGGGGGATAAGCTATAATGGATTTCTATAAAGTATGAGTTGGACAAAAATAATTGAGTCAGCACCGTAATTAGGAGTGGACCTTTTCAGCATTCCAGCGAACACCAGCCCTGGCCATGGGCAGATAAGTAGTTATCCTAACAAGCATAATAGTCTCATGTTCTGGAGCTGTGGTGAGGGGAGGGTTATAGATTTCAGTGGATCATTTTCCTTTGGTTTTCTGGGCTCCTTGCCTCAGTTCAACAGCACAGGAACTCTGCTGTGCTAACGCATCACTTCACTTTCTGTTGGTAGCAGCATTTCAAACCCTGAAAACAAAGAACCAGGCAACTGATTTACTGGGGAGAGGCACAAAGGATGACAGCATGGACTCAAAGCGTCTAGGAGAAACTGAAAACCTAGAAGCACAGTTGTGCCCTCACCTAAAAACACCACGAAACAAAAAGAAACCCAAAACTGTCTTTGCAGTCATTTCTATAAAAAACAAGTATGTTGTAAAATAACTCTCCCATTTAAGGACAGACCAATAAATAGCCTGGAAGTGTGGGGCTGTCAGGCTGCTGTTGTGTAGGGAGGTACCAGTGGCTAAGAAGCAGTGTTGCACAAGATGATTTAACTGAGAAGCTTTTCCAAGCCAGCTGGAGAGTATACTGTATTTGCAAACTGCAATAAAGGAGAACTGAATTTTAACCTTCCTGCTAGAGAAATATAAAGGGTTTGTAATTGACTCTGGACGTGTAATATTGAAGAGAGCCATATAGTGCAGAGTGCTTGTCCGTGAGAAAAGCAAACCAGTCCAGGTATGAATTCATGCTTGTTGTAAATTTATTTATTTATTTGTCACAAATATATAAATATTTATATAGTAACAGCATAGCTGTGTCAAGAACAGACTCCGACGCTTCAAAAATTTTGGGAGCAGCCTGAATTAGTGTTACAGGTTAATTGTGGCTGCATTGAATAGCACTAGGATTATCCAGGGATAACTTGTGGTAGCTACTGTATAGCAGGGTGAAGAGCATGGCCTGCACTGTGGGAAGCTGAGCTGCAGGCCAGTGTCTGCAGGAAGAGCACCTTGTCACTCCTTCTCCAGCTGGGCAAGAGAAAAATGGGGAGAAAGACGCTGAGCAAAGGCTGCTCAAGTCACTTGAGGCTTCAGAGGACTCAGAGAGCACAACTTGACTTTACAAAAAGCTAAGGGTGTTCTGTGCCTCCTTCCAAAGTTAGACAACAGATCATCCTTTTTCCTCAGATATTTAAATAAACTGTGTAATTCAAATTTGAATTATTCTCTTGCTTCATCATCTTTCAGCTGGCTCCGTGGTCAGCTGCTCGCTGCAACCTATAGAAATCAAGGCCTAGGAAAAGGACTTCCTTACCATACCATCACCTCGTGATGGTAATTAGAGGAAAATCTCTCTAATATTGTGTCCTAGGAGAAAAATAGTTATAAAAAATAGACATTTGCACATTAAGAGTTAGGACAATATTAGTTTCTTTTATGTGTAAGATCAGATGTGCATCCACACTGAATTAAGTTGTCACAATTAAATTGTGTTTAATGCGAGGGAAGGACACTGTTCCCTACCTTTACTGCTGATGATCTGTATGTTATTATTCCAGAATAATTTGAATGACAAACACCTTAATTTTCAACATAATCATATAGCTACAAACTAATCATTTAGGAATCTACTTATTTCAGATGAATTTTCCTGAATATGTCTACATAGCCAGGCCTTGTAAAAGTGGGTGCATGGGAATTCTGCTTGTCTTCTCTAGCAGGACATTCCCAAATCTTTCTTAAACTGATTTCATTGTATTCCATTTGAGATATTGCAGTTCTTGAAGATGAGGAGAAAAAGGAACTGAGTATTCAGCCAGAAAAGCATTTCATTTGAATTAGAGACGTGCTTTCTAATTTAATGGGACACTTAACTGTGGGGATCAATATCCTAATTAGCTTATATTTTTCTCTTAAATTAGCAGATTCCATACTCTTCTATAACCTGTTTCAGCTTTTCTTCTTTAGTTTCTCTGGATGCTCTTACTCCTACTGTACAAATAAAATGCATTATTTAATTAACAACTTTTCATCCATAATGTTTTCCAGCTAAACCCATGAGTTCAACTTTACTTTCCTTACCCTTTCTATACAGTTCTCTCTCAGGTCAAGAATTAGGGGAAATCCTCTTCTCACATGGGAAAATCCAGTCCCAGCGAGGCGGGTAGGGGAGATCATGGAATTTGAACTTCATCTAACAGAACATTTAAGATCAATTTACATAAATTGTAGTCTCTGTGCCCAAAAATGCATTAGACCCTTCACAGTTGATGAGAAGGCCAGCCCAGACCTAAATAATCCTTCAGTTTGGCCAAGATATGTGCTCTGGGAGGATGTGCTCAGGAGCCGTGGGAAGCCGTGGTTTTGAATTTCGGGATGAGAGGAAAAAGAGCAGAATATTACTGAGGAAAGCAGATGATGTGAACAGAGAGGCATGCAGACAGCCCTGATTGTCCATGAGATCAGATAATGTCTTTTCTCCAAACACATTTTGCATTTGGATCTTGCCACTGGAACTTTTGGGGAACTGACCCTGAAGGCTCATGTGCTCATTTCAGAGGTGGTTTTGACGTGGAAAAGAGACAGCCATAGGCTGAAGGGTATGTGGTGCAGGTTTGGCTTTGCCAGCCTGGGGAGGAGATCTTGAGGTGGTTGTGGCAAGAGACTGGAGCTACTGAGAGCCCGGAACAGCAGCTGAGGAGAGGGCCGGGGGTGTGGAAGAGAGTGGAAGAGAGTATCCAAGCTGCCTCTTGGATATGCTGAAATAAAAAGGAAAGTGAGACCTGGAGTCTGTGAACAAATCCCAGATATCCCAGACTATGCCAGGACAGAGGCTGGGAATTCCCAGCCCTGATGCAGATCATGGGATGAAGCCAGGACAGGCCCCTGGTCTCTTCTTGTTCTTCTGTGATAGTTATTCATTGCACAGCAGTGAGAGAAAATGAAGTTTCTTTCCCATTTGAACAGTATTAATTCTACCTATCAAACTTCTTTTAGCATTGAAAATTCAGAGGAGTAAAGCAAATTATTTCATGTAGCCAGTCCCCAAGAGCCTCAAAGAGAATAAAAAATTGAATGAGATCTTATGTGAAATATTTTTTTCTCTTTCTCCTGTGTCTTTGGGGAAATGTATGATCTGATGACCTCCTTATCTGTGCGTCTTTATTCTTATTCTCCTCAGAGCTGAAGTCAAACACTCAAAAGCCTGGGTCAAAAGAATTGCAATAGCAGAGAAAGCAATCTGGCTGAAAGCAAAGGAATTAGCAAAATGGGTCTTTTATGCAGCCAGCCTCTACCAACAGAAAGGCAAGCACAGTGCCTGTGCTGTCCCATTAATGTTCTCCTGACTTAATTTGGTCAGGAGCTGGGATGAGAGAGGAGCTCAGGTCTGAGGGTCCATAATGCTCTCTGAAGCTGTCTGACATGGCTGATGGTGGTCTTGTGCCGGCAATGCTTTGAAGAACCTACTCAGAAATATTTAGAAGCAACACCTGTGAGTCACATTCACGGCCCAGTGTGGATCCAGGGCAGAAGTGGACTGCTCCTGTCTTTACAGTCTGTGTGTGGTGGGGCTGGCAGCGCTGAGCAGAGAGTTAATGAGCCCTCATGAAAGCAGAGAGCTCCTGCTGCTTTGCAGAAAATGTGCTCAGTCTCTCAGTGGAACAGTCAAAACGACTGTGGGCCCTACTCTGGGAGGTTGGTGACCTGGGACTCACTCGATGTTACAGTGATGGGAAGGACTTATCCATCATCCCAGACGGCGTCTGTGGGCAGACTGACTATTAGAATTTGTTTCAACACATGAGTTTTACCTTGTTAGCTAATGTCTGAGTGCATCGAGTAGTTAATAGCTCGGCGTGAATCTGTTTTTTAATGCTTTGTATTAAGCAACAGCTTAAAACTTGCAAATTAAGATGTCTGGGGAACAAAACTAAATCAAAATATAATTACAGCAAGTTAGACTTTCTCAAGAGATGGGAAGAATCTCAAACCAAAAATAGGTTATTAAAGGATGGATCATAAGACTGTGGGTAACAGGGTCCCTTCAAGTGTTTGCCATTGTCCATGGCACAAATCTCTTGGAACAGCATGCAGGTAAAAAATGCATCATACCTGGAATGTGTAAGTCATAGATGAGGAATAACAGCTATGAACGATCTCATTCAGCTGGGCATAATTTTCAGATTATGCTGTTGTTAACTCAGCATCACAAGACATTTATGACCGGGAGAACCAAAATGAAAATATGGACTTGGAACACAAAGTGCTTCATCATGCCAAGTGAAAGTTGTTTGTTTTTTGATTTTCTTTCTCGAGAGCAAATCATGCATTCCTGCCATGGATGCTTTAGGGGTTTCTGGGCAGGAAGCAAGCATCTTGGTGCAGGTCAGAGAGCTGCAGGGAGAATATCTTCAAACAGAAACCTTCCAGTATGTCCTATTGCCAAAGGGAATATGTAAAAACTCAGGATCCAAATGGAGAAAGCATAAACCCCAAAATGACTGGTTGTTTTGGAATGCCTTTCAGTGGATCTGATAGTCCTCTGGAAGCAGAATGAAGCCAGAAAGTGGCCTTGAGTTAGTGAGCTGAGAGGCAATGGGCTTTGGGTGGGACATGTCTCTGTTTTGCTGTCATAGTCCTGTTTCTTCTGCAGAGCATTTTCTGGTTCTATAAAAGGCATCACTTAACACTCCCAGCTTCGTTCATTAGACAAAATAATTTTCCCAGCTCATCCTCTTGTGATTTCCAAGGGGTGCAGTAAAACAGTATGCCAAGCCCAATTTAGATAAGAACTATTATCTCTGAGGCTTTCCAGCTGATGTGCTTGGTAAGATACTTAAATTGCACCTGTGGGCTTATTATCCAGGCACACCACAAACCTCACTGTGGGCCTGAGATGAAGCTGCAGGAATAGGATTTTTATTTCACTCTTGTACCTATTATGTATTAGTCTGTTCCATAAGTCAGTGCTCGATTTGGCACAAATGATCAGCTCTGATTAGAGCTGCAGATGTAGAAGGAAGAGCAAAGTTACCTCTGTATCTTGATTTACCTACTACCTGTATCTCCTTATCAAACACTGCAGCCTTAAAAATTACCAGGCAGGGTAGGGAAAAGCTGCATTAAGATAATGAGGAGTTTTCTGAGAAATGCAGCTTCATTCCTCGCACTGTCATAGCAAAAGATGCACAGAAAACTTTCAGTTATTAGTTCAAATAAAATCAGCTCAGCTTGGGGACAAAATAAATCAGCCTCAGGCCTCAGGCATATGACGAACAACAATTCCAGTTGAGACCTCCATTTCTTTCTGATGAAACTGTCAAACATTATTAAAAAGTCATGAACACAATTTTTTTTCTGTAAACAAAGAACATTTCATTATAATATCTGCCAGCTGATCTTCTATGCCAGCATATATCAGCAATGAAAATTAAATGCCTTTCCTTGAAAAACAAAACAGAAAATAAAATTAACTGAATGTAGGTTTTTTTACATACTTAGAAGGTCCTGGTTATGTTGCCTGTATATTTATTCTTCTGCAACCATCTTTTTTAATCAAAATAAATCTCCATCTCTGAGCTGTTTTAGAAAAAAAGCTCTACTCCAGTAAAACTGAGCTCAATTATAACAGTTCATTACAGCAAACAAAAAGCTCAGTTCCCTAGAGAAAAATAACATTAAGAATGACGAGTTGTTTGCTGTTTTATGACCAAGTGTCTGTGAATGGCTCAGTACTGAACAAATTTCTTGTAATTTTTGCTCATATTGGAATTATCTGTCCTTTACTAAAATAGCTTTTAGATCTCTGCCACGAGCTGAAAGACCAGAAAACAATCCTAGACCTCAGCCTTGTTATTGCAATACAACATTTTTTAGGCTTTTAGCTTTTAGGTTTTTTAGTGACCTACAATTTTTTTGCACATTTGAAAATACAAGCGATGTTTGTAATTTATTTAATGCTGATAAATATTTCAGTATAACGAAAATACAGACTCCAGAAAATCTGAGTCCTGTCTCAGTTGAGTTTGCACCAGAGTAGCCATCCCAATGTGACTGATGGAAACCTTCGTGGGAATCCCTTCACAGACTTTCTCAGCCACTATTCAGCTAAAAAAGGAATCAGAGCTTGTTCTGACCTTTCCTGAGGAGCTTTTCCCATTGATAATAACAACTCTTCTTTCTTTCTGCTACTCATCCCACACTGATGGATTTTTTTCATCATCTGCCAGGGAAAAGAGAATGAATTCTCCTCAATTAGTCCCATTGTCTAGGATAATCTGAAGACAGGACAGACTTAAGGGCATACCAAAATCTGTTTCCACATCCTACCCCAAATGTTTCTCAAGAGAAAGCCTTCAAAGGCTGGAAGAGGACTTTCCCCTGCCATAGCAGCAGTGCACAGAAATGGTCCTGAAACTCCCCAAGTGCTGCGGTTCTCATCCATCTCTTTGTATCGAGATAGAATAGCCCATCAAATGCCTGAGGCTTCCAGCTGTACCAGCGCCAGGGGTTCCGCTGCTGGACCTCATGGGGGCCAGGGGATGAGCAAGCCCTGGCAGCTGGCTGTGTGGAGAGCCAAATTTCACTCCTTCTGCAACAGGAGAGTCAGGCTTCATCCCTCCGAACGCCACTGTGCTCACACAGTCACAGCGTCTCGCACTCACCCACTCGCTCCTCAGTGGATTCACACTGACATTCCTCTCGGAAACAATGTGTTCTCCTGAAGCTCATGACAGTGATGTGTGGCTGTTTACAAATGCCAGCATGCTGAATGCTTTTCCTGCGTTGCAAAGGAACATTTCCTAACCCTGCAGTGGGATGCTGCACTTTATCCAGCAGCTGGATGTTTTGTCCGGATGGATCTTGCAGTGGCTCCAAAAGTTTCTCACAAAGTACCAGAGAACTCCTGCTGCTGCAATTCCACCTCAGTGCTAAATCTAGAGAAAAGTGTTACCCTTGCCCCAAGCATGAAGAGAGCCCCAGGCATCAGTGGAAGTTGACTCCAGATGGATCCAGGCTACTTAAGGAAGACTTTCTCTCAGTGTCACCCTGTTAGCAGAGACTGGGCACACAGGCACATTCCAGGTTTCAAAACACACAAAAGATTCTAATACAGTGTGGTGTGGACCTGGACAGGGTGGAATCAGTGACAGCTGGTGCAGCCTTATCTCTTCCTCTGTTCCCACTGCAGCTTTCTGTACCATCATGTCAGAGGTGCTCTCCATACAAGCTGGCTGTGGGTACATGACAGCTGATAAATATGACATACACACCGATTGAAGCTAATTTTTTCCAAAAAAAAACGGAAATAGATCTATTTTTATTTTTATTTAAAGTTATTTTTCTTCTTCCAGGCACTTATTTCCTTAGGTTTTAAGTGCATGCCATCTTAATTGTAACTAGCAGAAGTGGGGAATTAGGCAAACAAGTAAGATGCAGTGTTTTCTGTTTTCAGTGCATTGCTCTAGCCACAAACAGTATATTTTAAAAAGTCCTGAAAAATATTTTCTGTTTTCTCCTAGGAGTTCCCACCACTTTTTAAAAGGAATACAAACAAATTAAGAAACCTCAGGCTATGCTGAAAAAACATTCTTCATATAAGATGGTTTATAAAAAGAAGCGGTATGAAAATATGAGTTGGAGAGGAGGAGAAAAGAAAGAAAAGGAAACAGAAGTGTTGGAAAACTAGAAAATGTTAAACAAAGGGACAATTTTAGCACGTGAATGCACAAAGCATGAAAGATCTGGTTGCTAGGAATTTTTGGAAGGAAGATACTTGTTCATACAATACCGCAGGTGGCAACTCACCTACCCCCTCACCTCCCTGTCCATGTGAATAGCTGAGAAAGCCAACAAAGGGAAGCAAATTCAGGAGTTGGAGACTCTGCAGCACAGAAGCCTTTTCTATCACTGACCTAACCTATAAATCTGGGAATTGTTAGTATAAGGTTCTAGATAGCTAATCCTAACTCTTGTGGTTTGGAGAACCAGGGGAATTAAGTGTACTGCTTTCATGAAGAGTTTATGTGCTTCAGCCTGTGCATGTGAAGATTATTTATAGAGCTAAGTTCAAGAAAGCTGTTTAGTCTGGGAGAAGATGGAAACCAATGGGCAACAAAACAGTGATCGAGACATGATACCTGGGGTAAACAACTTCAAGGGAGTTAAAATAACAATAATTCAATAAACAGTTGGGAAAATGCTGTTTTCCAGGCCCCGGGCAGTTACACAGCTGGCTTGCCAAGTCTGAGGGCCTGGAGATCAAAAAGAATATGAATCTTAAAAGGACTGTGTTGGAACAAGAAAGGGAGGAGTGAGCTGTGAGCAGCTGCCAGGGGATGAGAGGAAGGGTCTGAAAAAGGAAGGGAATGCAGCCAAGCCCAAAGATGGAGATAACTGAACAGACTGGAAAAATGTGGGCTGAAACCTCACTCCTGCAGAGAACTTATCTCAGCAGCAGGTGGAAGTAAGTCCTAGTGCACCTGGGCACGCAGTAACTAGAAATACCTGATTGCCACAGGGATTTGCACTGATAACCAGTTTGATGGAGTTTGGTTTTCAGCAGAAGAGGGCAAACCAGAACTGGACTTTGGACTTGAAATTCCCTTGTAGTCTGGAATTCACCCTTTTTGTGCCAATGTTCCTCTGAATTAGCAAGACTGCTCTTTCTACACCGTGGAGAAATTTCTTGTCAGCTCTATTAAAAAGGATCTGTAGAGTGCTAATATCTTGGTTCATCAAGTAATGTTCATCAACCACCACGTGTTGGCTGAGCTGCAGTAATAGCTGGTGTTTCTATCCATTATTGGAAAAACAAAAGTCTTCAAGATACGCTTAAATTAAGTAAGTAAAATAATATATTTCCTTGAAACTCTCTAAGAAGCGAGTGCCTTTAAGCTGAACTTCTCTGGATAACACAGTTTGTTTGAACATGATTGTGACATACCCCTTTTTCCTCTTTTTCCTCCTTTCCTTCCTCTAACACTGTTCCTGTGCCATAAGGACAGGCCTCACTCAGCCTTTTGGTCAACCGTGATCATCCACATGCAGCACTTCCCTGCAGTCAATGCCACCTCTCCAAATTCATCTCCTGGCAATTACACTCAGAAACAATAAGGTTTTCTACTGAAAACAAAAGCTTGTTGAGACAACAGCATGTAAGTACAAGCACTGCCTGTGTGGGATGAGAGTTTGTGTTTGGAATGACTCCTTTATCTTTGAAGCCTTGAAAACCTTATAAATATTTTGGAAGCTTGTTTCCCTGACTGGGGTTTGTTTGGGATTTTTTTGAAATCTCATCGTGCCTGCCTCCCACCCCATCCTACAGATTTGTGTTGTCTGTCTGCTATGGCTTGTCAGCCAAGCTTCAGGCTCCATGGATTGTCATTATTTTCATGTTTCAATGAGCTGGCCACTGCATGCTACAAAAATATTTGCTATAAAACAATAATAACAGCTCATCCAAGTGGCATTCACTTAAGCATTGAGTTATTGCTTTTGAATCTGGAATTTCTTGTTCAGATCTTCAGGAAAATACTACGTTTACTGAGAGGAAATTCCTCTGCAGTAAACAGCCATAGCCCACAGCAGAACAGAGACTACTAGACAGTGACTTCCACGTTGTGCTGTTGGAGAATAAAACGGTAAATATGCTGCTAAGATGTGTCAAATGATCAGCATTTTATATTGAATATTTGATGAATATTGGAATAAATATTGCATTTTTATGGGTGCTTAAAATTCTGCCAGCGGACCTTACCAATAACCCAGTTTGCTGTGCAGTTGTTTCCAGGCCCTTGTGGTGTAGCTGAGTCCTTTCCCTCTCTCCTCAGTGAAATGGATGTCGTGTTAGAGCCAAACATCTGCCCCAACTTGTGCCTGTGTGGTCTCCATGTCTGGGTCCACCCACGGATTAATGTTAGCTTGGAATATTGAGCAGTGCAGGGGCTTGGGTTTTTCCATCTCTGTAGTGAACTAGCCTAAAGTTTCCACTGAAGATAAAACCATGCAGCTCGTGCAGGAGGGGATTATAAAGTCTATCAGAAATCGTGTGCCACTGAGTTTTCAGAGCGAGGCATTATCCTTGTTGATCCGCCTCCTCAAAATTAACATCCACCTGAGCAACTCTCTGCACCTTGGCTAAGGGCCAAGCATGTCCTCAGCCCAAGGCAGGGAGAAGGAAGGCTCAAAGACTGCTCCCAAGAAACTGCCATCACAGTGGAGGCACTGACAGCCTTCTGAAACCCAGGGGAAGGCCAGGTCTGGAATCATCACAGATTTACAGCTCCGATTTGTTACTCAGCAGGATCCTCGCTGGAAGAAATGTGGGCTAGGGAAAAAGTGAGCCTTGAAGTGTGCCTGAAAAAAAAGAGATGGTATTAATGGCTGTGGCTCTGCACAGCACCCAGAGAGAGCCTTCTTTGACACCTGCCCAGTGTGTCCAGCGAGGCGGGTAGGGCTGGGGAGTCACCTGTGGCTTTGGTACTTGAATCCTCCTGAAGCAGCCCTGAGGCTCAGGGACCTTTGCCCACGAAGACAGCCACTGAGGCAGGGAACATCCTCTGCAGCACCAGTGGGTGTCAGCTCAGGGCTGGGGGAACTGGGAGCAGCACATCTGGTTTCAGGGCAGTTCATTGTGTCCTATCAATAGTGATTTTCAGGGTTTCTGCTGCAATTTCGCTTCGGCTCCAGCTCTTGACCCTTTCCCATGAATTCTCTTCGGTTTTTTTCTACGTTTATTCTGCGTAACAGGAATTGTGTTTTGTTTTCAAATGTCATGAATTGTTCAAACTCACCACCTTCTTACTGGGGAAAAAAAGGATTACAAATAAATAATGAAACATTCTTAATCACCAAAAAATGCTCAGCATCTCTGACTGATGTCACTTGGAATCTTCCCATTGACACTGGTGTCATTCATAGCTGGATAAAGGATAGGAAGTTATGCAGAATGGTTAAACATACATTTTTTTAAAATCTGTGCCTTGTTGAGAAGTGATGTAGAACATGGGAGACAGAGATAAAGGTTAAATAATATAAATTTATCTGAATAGATAAAACAATGGTAATATGCTTAAATAGGTAGGGTGAGTTATCAGGAACTTCAGAACAGCTTGCTGAAGGTATTTAAGACTCTCAATCCACTCAAAAATTTAATTTTAGATTTTGACAAGAGGAACAACATATTGTCCAGGAGACAGCACATGATCAGGAGGGTCCACTTTTATGTTTCTTGGCCTCACTAAACATAGCAACTTGATATGTATGAAACAAAAATTTCTTCATTTTGATCTCTACTTTTACTGCAGGATAGAGGGAAGGCTGTCCTATGGAAGGCTGCTCCAATGAAATTCTAAAATATCTTTTCACACAGTTATCTAATAGTGCTCACACTCACTGAATATCAAGGTAAAATTGTATTTGCTCTGTCTCCTGACAGTCATTCTCAAAGAAGGTACTCACAGAAAGGAATTGCTTTCATCCCCTTACACTATTTTGACAATCTGGCTCCCTGTTTTATCCCCACATTTCTCTAACATGATCCACAGGATAGAAACATGGTGTCTCTGTATCTGTCCTTGCCTTTTCTTCTCCCAGCACATATTTCAGTAATCTTGTGTGATTAAGTAAATAAATCCAACAACATTTATTATTCGTTCTTGCTGTTCTTGCTGTTCTGCTATCCAGCATTACTTCATAACCCACTGAGTTTATTAGGGGATTTTCAAAAGGCATTTTTGGAAATGCTGGTCAGATGTAATTCCACTGGACTGAAAAAAATATTTTTTGACTTTGTGCAGTTCTGTGTCAAAGCCAAATTCCTGTCTGGGTAGACATTATTTCTTTATTTTTCCAGATAAGACAGTGATACAGCAGTACCACTGTCTCTGCATTCCTCATATTTAGGGATCACTGGTTCAGCAAGCTCTTACTAACAGGCTGTTATTTGTCTCCAAGAAGCATATGAGAGGTGATATAACCAATGCCAGAATTTACTTTTGTGGATCCAAAACTCCTTTTCATTACAAATACAAATTATTTATCGGTCAGAAGTCTTTGCGCTGGGACTGTATTTACCTTTGCATCGCAGTTCTTTTATCTGCCTTGTATTCATCCTTTGTACCAAGAGTGCAAAAACTGATGTAATATTATCTTTGGGTGATTTGGTTTTCTCAGAACTCCTGGAGGTCCAAAGGAATGGATCCTGCAGACCTACTCGTTCACCTCAGTGAGGGACCTGGAGTCCGCCCAGTGCTTCTGTGAACTCCATTTCCACCCTGCTGCTCCCATCCACAGGCGAGTGGGAACTCTGGGAGAGCCACACCCCAGCCTGTCACGGCGCAGTTTGGCATTTCAGCCTTACCTTTTCTTTTTAATGAAAGCATTTCATGGCGTGGGATCCTGCAAGCACTTGTGCTAACCTGCTTTAAATCTGGTCTATGAAGTCTTCTTAGTTAGCCCTTTAAAATGACAAATCTGAGCAGTTTTCTGGGACCTGATTCTTCAGCATTTACACCTCGTGTTCAGAGCAATACCTCGATTCCAGTGCTCAGCTGATGGACTAATAAACAGTCCAACCTGCACAATGAAAGCAGTATCTGAGCATTCACTTACATCTGTATGACATCTGTATAATTTAAATAACCTGCTGCGACCCTTGTGTGAATGCCAGTGTTCATGTAATTACCAACAAAAATTATCTTGCCCATAAACCGGGTGAACTGTGTATAAATCCTTGATGTCAGGGATAGGATTCTGAAATGTAAGTTATATATAGAAGGAATACAACATGCAGAAGAAATTACTCTTGCCAGGAAAAAGATTGATTCACTGAGTTCTATTCAGCTTTTAATTTATAACAAACTTGCCTAATCTCAGTTTCTTTAGCTTCTGTTAAAATATTAAATAACATCATATCAAATACATCCCCTGTGACATTAAAGGGAATGGGAAGCTTGGGCACACATTAATTGCATTCCAAAACGTGGCACAGACCTTAATAAACCTAATTTAAAGAACATGAGAACAATGACATTCATGCTTTAATTAGAGCAAATAAAAGCTGTGCTGCACATTTTCACACAAACAATTTTTCTTGTGGGACTCGGCCTTTCTGGCAAGGTGCTGCACATTTCCCTGCAGCGTGCCACGTGTCAGGCTTCTTCCAGAGGCAAAGCTTGCTTCCTGGAGATGGACACTGCCAAACCAAAACACAGCAATAATAAGCATTACGAGAACCAAGCAGACAGTACAGGCAGCCTCGAAGCAAGGCTTTCTCAAAACCACCTTGGACTACCCCAAGACAACGAAGTAATTAGTTTCCCTTTAAGGAGAACACATTAAAATGGCCAGATATGTACCAAACCCAACAATAACAGTTTGAGATGATAAATGTTATTTTAATGATCCGTATCGCTCTGTTATTCTAATCACAGCACACACATTCAAAATGGAACACATCCAAATCTGCAAAGAAACATTTGACATGAGGTAAAAAAAAACCATCCAAAATCAGATAGATGAATAGATCTAATTTACTTTAGAGGTATTCACAAACTGTTATAAAAACCAGATTGGTCATAAGACTCTAAGTTGTTACCATATGCATCTCACAGGTTCTGTGTTATGTTCCTTATGCTGGCAAACTGACTAATGAGTTCAAGACTGCTCCCCAGACAAGAACATGACAATTTGTGTGCTGTGCATTAGAGCACTTTGTGCTCTGCAGCAGAATGAAACATAAATTTTGCGGAAGAATTTAGATGTTCTTTCACAATCTGGTCTGGTAGAAAGGAAATTGTGCAGCAGCTTAATATATGTATTTAAAACTGAGAATCTCACCAAATGCAGATTAATAATGTAAGGAGTATACTGCACTTGTATTTACTTTCATTTTACTTTTTTAATCTTTTACTGCTGTAACCGTGATCTCAGCATTTCACTATGGTTCAGGTTTCCATATTGATAATTTCTATAGACCCTTTGGTTGTTGTCTCAGGTATGTCTGCTGTTTTTCTGCAATTAGACAGAGTTTGGAGGCACTTGGGACCACTGGACAAGCAGAGCAGACAGGTAAACCTGTTGAAAATAACAGCAATTTAATTGTTTACTCTGAAATCTAATGGCACTAATTAAAAATGTCAGTATTGTCAGCAATTCAATAACACTACCAATTCCAAATACAGGCATTTGGAAAGATAGCCAAAATATTATTTTCAAAAAGCTGATCATAAAACAAAATTGCAGTTCCTTAGGGCTTCGTAGCATCTCTGGGACTTTCCTTGGTGTGTGTTTAAAACCCCTAACTTTCAGGTGAGGGGCTGGTGTGGCAACAATGCATTCAAGTCCAGAAAGCTGTCATGACTTGCTTCATTTAACAGGACAGAAGTATTTGATGCTGACTTTTGAAATTAATGATCTTGAGACGACTGTAATAAAATTTGTAAGTAAAAAATGCTTCCACCTTTTTGCAAAAAACCTTTTTTTGGGGGGAGGAAACAAAGAGGCAGCATGTTCCACAGAAACACTTTGATCAAACTGCAGATTCTGGAAAAAACTGTTGCACTGAAGAAATGTCATCAACCTCTATCTTGGGGCTCATTCAGGCAATTTAACAAATACAAAGGCTAACACTTGTAATCAAGAAGGACTAGTGATACATTTTTTAAAGGGAAATTAATTTTGGAAAACACTAGAACTCTAGCACTGTAGGATGTCTGTGGCATCACGCCAAGTACTTGATATTAGCTGTTAATTGGCACTCAAATTCTCATTCTTTATGTGGGCATGCATGCCTGAAAAGTGATGAACTCAGGGAAGCTCTATGCAGGACTGGATGCTAAAGGAGTCCCTTACACCCATTCCTATAAATGGTCACACCTCACTAGCAACAGGCACATGTCTGACATCCAAATCCTGGTAGAACAGAAGCTCAGAGTTCATTAATCTCAGAGTGTAACAGCCCAAAGCATTAGCAGAGAGCCCAGGTGGGTAGAGACCATGTTCCTGTGCTCCTCTGGATGGGAACGATGATGAGCCAAGCAGTGGATGTCAGGTGGTTTGGGAGTGAAGCTCCAACCCCATGTGATCCCCTGGTGAGGGAAAGACAGGAATTCTCTGAGTATTATTCCTGCTGCCTGGCAGTGAAGACAGGAATAAATGAGCAATTACCGATGAGTTCTTCTCCTCTATTTAAATCCTGTGACATGACCCACAGCATCACACTTAAGAATTTAAAAACACTGAATCACGCCTTTTAATTGTGGGTACTTGAACGTTCATTTGTCGGCCGCAGAGTTTTGTTTCTGAAGATACAGAATACAGAAAAAACAATACAGGAAACAGATACAATACAGAAAAACAGAAAATTTAAAATTAATCTGCAGATAAAAATGTGGGGTACATCTAGTGTGAGTGCCAGAAAAATCATTGGTATTTTAAGCAATTCTTTTTCCTCCCTGTTACCTCCATGCTGTTGTAGCACAACTCAGCAGAGTCAGCTTTGCGTGTGCAGCTTTGTGTTCCAAGTGATGCTTAGATGATTAGTAATAAAACATGACCTTGAATTCCATCACCCACAGACTGGTAATCACACAGCTTATTTCTATTTTGTTATTGCTTTGGGCAGGAGAAAATAGAAGGATTTGCCTTCCTTGTGAATACCTTAACAGCAGGGCTAATCTGATTCCATATGGTAGTAATAGAAGTTCATTTCTTTTTTTTAAAGTATTTCAAAAATGTCTGAGAACAGCACTTGGTATTAGTCATGGTAGTATGAAAACATCGTGTCAATATTATTTCCATGGAAAATACTGCAAGAAAAGATGCATTTTGCAGATTCTGGTCTTCAGGACACATTCCTGCTATTCAGTCACCTGTGCTCAGGGGTAAGGCAGTGAGAGGCACAACAAATATCCCAAACACATACTGAAGATTGTGTTCATTGGGAATGAGACACAGAGTATTCAATCCTATTAATAATTACTGCCTTTCATTCCAGGAGGAGAATCCCAAAGACCTGATTTGCTGAGGCCGCTTGAAGATTGCAAATTCAGTAAGGTGGCTGAGGGTAAATAGGGAGATGCAGAACTCACCCAATCCACACTTTGGCTCTGGAAAATGTCTAAACTGTGTACATGTTTCTCATTCCCAGACCTTGACCGTTCCAGAGGTGACTCTACCCACGTGCCTCTGTAACATTCAGCAGCTTTTGGAAAGGCAGATAACGACTGGGAAGTCTCACTGTTCTCCGTGGAAATAATCTGTTTCAGGCAACAGGAGCAGCAGAAGGAAACATTAGACTGATGCTGAGTATGATTAAAGGCAAATTTAGACAAGGACCAGCTGTGTCCAGCACCATTCCAGGAAGCACGGGAGGAAGTCCCTTCCTGTGATCCCATATCATTGCTTGTGCCCTGACTAACCACATTTCACACCGTGCCTGCCTGCACTCGCTCAGTGCTCTGCTCTGCCTCCATCGTGCTCAGACACTGCCACGCACTCTGGCCACATAATTGTAACGTGGGGGAGATAATGTGGCCCCAGCCAGACAGAGCTGCAGAGCTTTAACATCCCCCCTCCTGGGGGTTGGGAATTAGCACAATCTCTGTGGTCCTCTGTGGCTCCAGTGCACCAAGGGCATTTCTGGAAAATCCTGTTCTCTGATTTTACCTTCCATCACCGTTCAATACTCTAATTGATAGACGGTAACTTTGAGGTGAAGCACAACGTGCTTAGAATGGGAAATCCCTGACAAAACCTGTAAACATCCCATTACAAAAGGGCAGCTCAGGCTCTGAGGAATCAGTGCCCAGCCCACCATTCTTGTGGTCTTTTTGGCTTTGTCTTTCTGCCTCACACCAACGGGCAGAATAAAATACATCATGAAAGAGGCAGTATGAAAAAAACAGTGTCCTGCTTACCCTCTGCCAGCAAAGCTTTAAAGCTATGTCCTTTCCAACTCAGCTGTGAGCATGCAGCCCTGGAGTGAAATCCATGTGCACCCAGGGAAAAACGCTGCTCTGGAGTTGCAGTAAGTGGCTCTTCCAGAAGTGTGAATTGTCCCATGAGCCAAACAGGAGAAGCCCAACATCACATTCCATTTTGCAATATGGTGACAACTGTGACACAGCTAACTACTTTCTATTCTTGTTTTCTTAGACCAGGATGAGTGGGAAAAGAAGATGCTGATTTTCCAGCCTCCAAACACCCAAAATTCATTTCCCTAATATTGTCTGGGAGTCTTGTCCTCAAAACTCTGTGGATGTGAACTCTCTGATGTTGTGAATTCAGATGAGATGAACACAGTAAAAATGCATTTCAGCCCCTGGATACCCAGGATATTTACTGACAAATTTCCTCACTATTTTGTCCAGTTCAAAGCACACACCTCAGGCACTGCTATTCCATAGTCTTTTCTTTATAAGCATTCATCTCAGTTGCCTTGCAGTGCTATTTGCACTGTACCATTACTTCCTACCCAAAAAGATGCAGCTACCAAACAGGAATCTGTGTGCCAACTCTATCACTCCACTGTTTAAAATCCTGACACTCAGCCTCCTGTTTGAGGGGAATCAATACATGATCCGGCCTGGATGGATAGAAATTAATCGATGTGGCATTTTACAATAAATTCAGAGCACTGGGCTAATGCTCAGAGTGGATTTATTTTGCAAATGAAACCTCCTACTGCATGAATTCTTGTAGTTGCAGCTTGCTGGAAGCTGCAAGAGTACAGCAGAGGGAAGTATAGCTCAGTATTTGCCTTGTCTCTGCCTTCTTTCCTCAGTTGTTGCAGAGTTAGTGGACATTGTCAGAAACAAAACGCTCAGCCAGTTGGTCTTCAGTCTGATTAGTTATTACATGTTGGCAACTATTTTTAATATAAGTGCATACTAATACAATCTTATTTTTATATGTTAGCAGATATGGTAAAAGAGTTGTATTATATTCAAGGTGATCTGGAAGAAGAGATAAGAAAGAAAAACTATCTCTGGCTATACATCCAGCTACTCAAGATGGTTGTTCCTTCTTGTTAATGCAAATGCAAGAACCATAAAGCATATGGTAAGGGATGCTCCATCACTTCTAAAGCACACTTCAGCTAATGTAGAAATGAATTATGCTGCATTCCATCATTCAGGGATTAGATTTTTGAACATAATTAAGCATGTACGGCCTGGTCTTTGAGACACAGGTACATGTGTTCAGTTTGTCTATTTCAGAAATAAAATCAAGTAGCAAGCTACCAAAAATATTTTGTGCAAGCTCTTTAAATAAAAGGGTCTGCTGAAAATTTGCATAATATCTTACTTGTGAAAAGTAAAAACTGTCATAAATCATAATTCAATTTATAAGACAATTAAATGCATGTGTTTATCTTTTATGGTTCTTGGAAATCATTATCTTGTATAGCTGGAGAAAGAAGGCTAAAGAAAGCAGAGAAGAATTAGAATAGAATTAGCATTAGAACAGAGGGCAAGTATCAGACAGTCACTTCCTTCACATATTTGTTTTTTCTAGCTGTCCTGAGCTCAACTGAAATAGCACAGCATGCTCCACATTCCTCGGAATTTCTTATTTTTCTTAGGACAGAGGTTGCTTTCTATGCCTCATGGGACTCAGATGCTTTTGCTACAATTAACCGTGAGAGATTTTCTGCCATTTTAGTCTCTTTGCAGCTTATGATACTCAGTAAATCTCTCTGAAGAGGTAAAGAAAACCCTGCAAAGAGGATAGAATGTTGTTTATAAACACTCTTCATAAATTCTCATTTCAAACAAGGCAGAGGCATCCCTTAAGTTAGCAACAGTATTTTTTTAACGTACCATGCTCTTAAAGT
The DNA here is from genome assembly GCA_013400235.1 of Oriolus oriolus. Taxonomy (NCBI): domain Eukaryota; kingdom Metazoa; phylum Chordata; class Aves; order Passeriformes; family Corvidae; genus Oriolus; species Oriolus oriolus. The sequence goes on from VXBT01004785.1 coordinate 450,863, forward strand.
ATGCTTTACAAACTGCGTTGCCACAAACATACACATGTCCTGGTCCCACCACTGGTTTTTATTGTAGTTCAGAACATATCAACGTTTTGCCGGTTACCAATAGGTCAAGCCCAGAAATATTGTAAAAGTAGAAATCACGAACCAAGAAATGAAATGCTTTTTTCAAGACGTGTGGTGTGGATGTTGCAGTACTTGAATCTTTACGTTTCACTACATTCACAGACTTTGCAGTGGAGCAGATGGGGCAGCAGGAAGCTGGGAAAACAGCAGTTTGGTCCCACACTGAGCAGTGAGAGAAAAAGGCCCTTTTCCCTGCAAAAGACCAGCTCTGGTTTTACTGCTCATTTTTACTGAACTGGCTGACCTTTTACTCCAGCCAGTATTATAGCCCCAGTGAGTAGGGCGATGTCGCACAGTGGCAAAATTGTTGAGGAAAAAGCCTTCACCTTGTTGGAGCTACTAGTGATGTGCATGCTTGTTTCTGCAGAATTTAGTTTCTTATTTCTGAAGGTCAAAAGAAATATTCAGGACTCTCTGCTGACGTGGAACTCCATTTCTGTGTCTCCAACCCAACAGGTCTCACTCATGTCACGCTTCAAATCATTACATCCCCATTAAAATACACCAGCAACACATCCCTTCAGAAGAAAAAGCTTTTAGTTCAAAATGAGATATATGGCATTTGGGGAAAAAAAGGCTTGACTTGTGTAGTTCTGATCTCAGTTGCTGATTTAGTGCTGTTTCTGGGATGTATCTCTTTGCTCATGTCTTGGGATTATGGAAGCAGACCAGTATTGTTTGTAACATTTTGGTTTTTTACCCGCTTGCTTTACAGAATGGTTTCAGGGATATAATTAGGTATGCACTGTGAAAAGTGTATTCCCAGGTGCTTTGTGGTCAGTTCTGCCTGAGGTAACCACCAACAGCCTCTACCAGCTTAATGATGTCTACTGTTGGCAGTGCTTCTGCCAGAGAGTGAGGTTAATGTCAGGAAATAAAATCAAATCTGCTTAGTAAACACTGTAAAGAAAACAGGTTATGTGTTAATGTGCTTGCACCAGCTATTCCTCTCTAAGGCTTTATTTTCAAGTTTCATTGTTTAAACTTTGGTTGTTCATACGTGGTTAAATTTATACAAACTGTGAAGAAGCTTGAAATGATAGAGCTGGAGTTAAGAGATAAAAGATGTCTGTCAGGTGGGAGGCTCCCAGTCCATACTTCCACTAGCACAGGAACACTTTTCTGATCTCAGTTACATTTCTTAGGGAAGAGACACCTGCCACACACATTTCACCTTTAGAAGGGTTTCTCTAATACTCAATGTCATTTTCCCTAAAGGAAAACCACTGCAGAATTTAACAGCAATAGCTGTAGAGAACATCATAGAAATTACATTTCTATACCTGCAGGACTGAATAGAGATTAATATAACTTACACATTCCTATCGAGGTGTTTTATTGCATTTTATAGGAAGAATACAATTTTCTCTTAAATTATATGGGATAGTTTAAAGAACAAGGTTGTAATTTCCTTAACAAATGCTTTTAAGACCTTCCTATGATAGTTCATGTTTTAAATTTCATCATTTTCTCTATAGCTTATTTAGGCAAGTGTGGCCACCCATACGTGACGAAACAAATTAAAAAGGGCACATAATGTTCCAGTTTCAAGTACTTGGGTGGATGGGGTTGCTTAATATACATATATCATACTCCTCCAAAGTATCAAAGACCTTTGGATGAATTGGGTGCAGTATATTAACTCAATTACAATGGAAACACAGATCAAAGAATGTAGCTGGGAGGTCTTATTAAAGTATGAGACTTCATTAAAATGTCACTGGATTTGATTATACTGGATTAAAGTGTCTGAAATTTCACTTAACTTCTTCATGTTCCCAAAAAAGAAAATTCTATTGGGTAACTGTAAGTTCAAGGTTTCAGACCTTGTTTTTCAGTGTTGTTATGGACTTTTCATAAATTGGTAAAAAACACCAAAGATTTTTTTAATCCATTTTTGACACTGCATATATAATCTCATTTGCTTCAATTTATTTCCTTTTTTTTTTGTGTGTGTGATTTTTGTTGCTGGCTTTTACTCATTCACATCCATCTTTGACAGACTTCCGTTTTGCAAAGGATATAATAATAAAAACACCCCTAGTTTTCCTCTATTTAAAAGAAATAAAAACATTTACAAATTACTAGTTTACGGCATGGGATGAACACATAGAAAGGTACAAAGTCCAGTTTTTTCCAACTGGAAGAGCATTGCTGAGCTTTCCAAGGAAAGGAGTGGATTGGGAGCAGTGTCAGTGTGCTGCAGAGCTCACCCGATCCATTTCTGCCTCTCCAGCCAAGAAACAGAACACACACGTGTGCTGAGCACTGCTATCACTGGTAATAGCCCTCTAAATTGCAAACAATCATTGTAAAGACACCTAACAGACATTCTCTGGTACATAATAACAAGATTGAGATGAAAATCACTATTCTAAATTCGTTTACTTTCCTGTTGCTGCACATGATGTCAACATTTGTTTGTAATTTTATTTAAATGGTGGCGCACCCCCTGTTGTGAGGCAGGAGCAGTGAAAAGCTTGCACGTTGCTATCTCGCATATCCCTCGTATTTTGTGCTGGGTATCGATACAGCCCTGTTTAATCTCTCTGCAAGTGCCAGGGTAGAGTCTAGCACTGCCCCTGCTTTAGTTGTGAGGAGCCCCATTCCACAGGAATTCAGCTTTCAAGGTACAAAACATGAATTCCCTCAGTAACTAAACTGATTTCCTGCTCTACTGTGTACGTGTTTCTTAAATCCCCATGAAAGTAAAACAGGGAGCGTGCATTTTCACCATAACTAGAAAACAATTTTAAGAGCAGCGATGGTTTCTCTCGCCAGTTGCCAGTGTTATGGATCTCCTCACAGATCTGGAAAGGCTCAGGATGAGATAGCAAGGAAGTAATGTATTACAGATAAACAGAGAATAATTCCACTCATTTATGGATTGTTTCAGGGATTCTGAAAGACTCTGCTAACACTGGCTTTTAAGATAGAGAAGATGGGGAGGAGAGAAAATCAATTCACTTCTCAATCTATTTGAGCGAGCAAAGAATTGCATGTGAAACTGAACAGAGCGAGTCAACAAAGCTCACACCAAACAAAACAAGAAAAGCAGCTTCATTTTGCATAATTGTGTCTGAATCACAGATGATTTGACAGAACCTGTTCCCTTCTAAGCCCCAAGGTCTTATTTAGGCAGAACACAATATCAAATATGTTGTGTTTTTTCTGGGCTAATCTAACATCTCACGAGATATCACGCAAGGGGACAGCACAGGCAGTCGAGTGGTTTTGTTGGTTTATATTCAGTCTTTGTAGGACTTATTCCATCTGTCTGTTGAAAGCTACGATAGTGCACTGTCAGATCCCTCAGGTTTTTTTGGGGTGGCTTCCTTATCTCTAAAATGGGAACGAAATAAGAAATATTAGTGCTTTTCTGGTAAGAGAGAGATAAAGTTTAACCTCTGAACACTTGTAAAGGTCTTCAGAGGACACTTCAGAAGTGTCTAATGCTATAAATTCTGGTTTTAGAAGGTATTTTACTATTATTACAGTATTAGGAGTTTGACTTTTTAACCTTTATGCACATATGTAACCTGACATAACGGAGGCTCATGGAAAAGCTTTCAGGACCAGCATTACCTGGGCAATCTGAACACCAGACTTTGCAGAAACTTCAAGGACTCGAGCTACGACTCTGCAGCAGGGTCACTCCAAATGTCGCCTTCCTCATAAAAGGTAAGGGTCTAGAAAAACTGTGACCAAGATTCCGTCAAATTACGACGTTTTATCTGAACAGAAATAAGTTGCATTTACAAAACTGCTGATATTAACAGTCCAGTATTAGCAGGGTAAATGCCTCGAGATAAGAATTAAGATTGCCTGCCGAGCATCCAAAACTCTACAGCATCAGCAGGCACTAAAGCAGTAAGATGCTTAGAAAAACAGCTCCACATCTGATAGGGAAAAGCACAGTAAATCAAAGATGAAGGAAACTTTCTAGATAACCTGGAGCGTTTAGTGCCGTTCTGATTAACTCCTCTACAGGCAATGAGTAAACAAAGCCTCCATGCTTTCCCCGTCTTTCTGCCAATTTACATCTTAATGGATAAACTGGTTCAGGTTACTCATTTGGCAAAGCAAGGGATTGATTTGCAACTTTTCATTTTGACTGCTCCCATCAACTTCTGCGGGGCTGTTCAGGGCAACTGAGCACAGCCATGGGCAGGCATTTAAAGATTAACAGGACTTTGCAGCATTCCAGGGGGATGACAAAGCCATCAAAATTCTTTTTATTTTTTCCAGTATTTCACACACATTACACGTGACTGCTGCAGTTATTACACCAGCGGCTTTTCAGAAATCTTGCAGTTTAATTCTGGGATACTGGGTTTTTTTCCCCTTGAAGAACTGAGTTATGAGACTATGAGAAAAATCTCCAATTTCATTGAAAGTGTATTTTTTTATCCTTGTGTTTGTAACGCAAAGTGTGAACGCATGGGGCTCCATCCCCCTTCCACCTCCCACAGGGCATTATCACCTCAGGGGAGAATGGATGTCATTGTCTGGGGACAACACGGATGGTGGTAACATTGTTCTACAGCTCCCCTTTGGCATCCCCTCAGCTTTAGGTGGTGGTGACCTGCACCACAATCTTCCCCCTCAATTTAGGGGGTGATTGACAGCACCCCCTTCCCCCTCGTCTTCGGAGGTGATGGAAAGCACCCCAACATCCCCCCTCGGTGTTGTAGGTCATGGAGAGCATCCCAATCTTCTCCCTCAATTTAAGGGTGATACACAGCACCCCAACCTTCCCGCTCAGTGCCGGAGGTCACGGACAGGACCCCATTCCCCCGCTGTTTCCGGGGGCGTCGGGCCGCACCCACCCCTCCGCTGCCTGCCCCTGGCTCAGGGAAATTCGCGCCCCGGGGCCGCGGGTTC
>VXBT01004790.1:0-11566 GCA_013400235.1 Oriolus oriolus
ATGCAGACAGGCACAGGCAGGAAGAGAGTGAGATGGGCAACAAAATACAGTCACGGTGTAGGACAAAGGAAAAAGGAGAGGAAGAAAGAAGGAAAGATAAATACATGGGCCTCTCCCTGTTCTGTGAATCACACCCTGGTGGTTCCTGTACATTATGGCCATCCTGTGAACTGCAGCCCGGTGACTAAGCCTGGCCTCACCCAGCTTCACATGACAACATCTTTTGGTTTTTTTGAGGGATTAAGAAAGAGGATCTTCTCTGCACCATTCAGGTAAATCCACGTAATCTGGAGGCAAAAGCTGGATCTTTTCTTCTGTAGAAACTGACAGACGGCCACAACTCTGATAACACGCATGCATTCTAAATATGCCCCACAAGGAAATGCGGTTTCGCCTGCTTTCTGTTTGTTTGATTTGTTTTAAAAGAAAAATTAGCTGGAATTAAAGACTAATATGCAGTAAGATTCAAGGAGGTGGGGAAAATTACAGTGAAAAAGAGTTGTTTATTGACTGAGCTGGTACCTATGGTTCATATGCTGAAGAAATTAAGCATGCTAAATCCCAGTGGTAGAAGTTTACATTTCATAGAAACAAGCTGTTAAAAGCTAGGACTGAGAGGAATGTTCCAATGACTGAAATTCCAAAGAGCACTCCTGTCTAATAAAGTATTTCTTGATACCATGCAGACTGAAACACTGAAGCTCTGCAATAGGATTTTAAAAATTGGGACTGAACCTGACCGAATAGAACTAAACCATTTTTGTTACCTGGTTGGAAGAACTTGTAGAAAAAAACCAGCCTAAACAAGGCAGAACACACTGGTTTTAATTTTTAATGTAGCTACCACACAGAAGACCTGTTTTGAAATGCACATGCTTTTAGATGGATAGGATTGCTGGGAGGAAAGGCTGATGTTCTTTACAAATGCCTGTAACTCATAGACTAAATATCAAAATTATTTCCATAGTATCAGAAAGCTATATTTAATCATCGTCAAAATACAGGGGTTTCTGCTTTTCCATCCCTTTGGGAACAGTGGAAAGAGCCTCCAGGGCCCAAAAGCTGGCAAGGCTGTGAGACTGCAGCACACAAATGCCATGACCACACCCTGGTTCCCTGGGAAAAAGATGACTGGAGTGACAGGTGTGTTTCATGCTGATTGTAGGGAAGGTGCTCCATTTTCAGGACTGCAAGACTCAGACAGAGAAGAGAGAAAACTGGCATTCTGAGCTGACAGCAAAATGCTTGCATTTGTGCCAAGCACATCCTGGAAGTGGTGGGATCTACTGATTCGAGGCTCTCTTTTGAAAGAGACACAGCAGGAGAAGCTCTGGACACACTCGGTGACAGCTCTTCCCTGCCCCCCTGCATCTTCCTGCATCCGGCTGTACGTTGAGCCTGGACCAAGTTCGTTTGCAGAAAAAGAGAAGATGGAACCTCATACAAGATCCTGCAGAAAGAATCTTCTGTCATTTCATCACCCAGCAGAAATACAAGGTGCTGGATGTTCCTGTGGAAAGTGCAGTGTTTTTCCAGAAAGAGCAAAGACTCCAGCTGCTCGAATCTGACACCTAACTACAGATCAGCAGAGCAGAGCGTGGATCCCAGGGAGATGGATGGGCTTTGGGCACTGGCCATGCGCTGGAATTGCTCGTAATCGCTCCTCCTCCTAACTGTAGACAACTGAACACCAAGGAGGAAATCCTTTCTTCTCAATTTCAACATCCTCCTTCTTCCAGCCCACAAAGGGCTGCATCTGAACAGTCAGTCCAAAGCATACGAAAGCGATGCAGGCCTGGTTTTAGAAGATGAAATAATAATGAGTGTTATGTTATTCTTCAGTTGAAGGTTCTGCCCTACTCTGGAAGAGCAGTACAAAATGCAGGGGACAAAAAAAATATCAAAACAAAACACAACACAAACAAACCTAAGGATATCCATATTACAGACCTCTGCTGCCTGCTCAAACTTCAAAACTGTTGGGGAACATTTCTCCCACCTCTCCTCTCTGCTGCCTGCTTTATGTCCCCCACCATGGGGTTCATCGCTGTTTCTCTGTCATTTGCAAAGTGCCACATCCCAAGGACCCCAAACCCAGTAATACCCTCCCTCCACTGGACTTGATGATCCATGTGAGTCCCTTCCAGCTGGGAATATTCTATTCTGTGATTCCAGCACGGGTCCAGTGGACAAGAAGAGGCTGTGTTGAAACAGGATTTCCTACGCTCTCGGGAGTGATAAGATAAACCTCCAACGGGAAGGAAATACAGGATAAACCAGATGGCGGGTATTCTACACACATCGCCTATTCCACAAACTTCCTTTGGGAAGACAGACCTGAGCTGGGAAAGGTCAGCCACATGCTCTTCATTTAGTTTCCATGACCATAATAATATCCCACCCTGGAGCCACTCTAGGAAGTGCTGCAAAGCAAATTATATCCATTAGTTTACAAACCGAGAGCCTGAAACCACTTTGGGGACACAGATATGTACATATCTCCCTATCTAAAGAGAATATTTAATTTTCCATGAATAAATTTAAGAAGCCTGTAACGAGAGCTGGCCTGAACTCCCTCAACAGATTGTTCCTTTCCAAAGGCAAAGGCAGTATTTTGTTCAGTGGGTTAGATCCAAACAGTGAATAATAACCTGAACTGCTCAGCTGAGGGGAAGGGTTTCACTTCTTGTGAGAAACTCCTTTCAAATGACCCTATTTTGTGTCAAAAATATACACCCCTCTTGAGCCTTATATGGTTTTCTGGAGCAATTTTGGGCAAGGGACTTAGTGGGAGCCTGGTCCTGCGAGGGACTGGTTCAAGTGCTCCCTCCTGCTCTCCAAAACTGGCTGAATTTGGAAGGATCATGGAATCATAGAATGGTTGGGGTTGGAAGGGACTTTAAAGATCCCAGTGCCCCCTCCTGGGGCACAGAGACGGGGGAGGAGACACTCCACTGCCTTGCAGCCTCTCCTTATTTGTTTGGATCTTGACAACATGATTTACTTTATCTATAAATATCCCTCTGGCACAGGGGATAATGCACTGGGTGGTATTTTCCAGATGGTCTCATGTTCCTGGGCGAGGTGATCCCCTGGCATCATTAGGAGAGGGAGGAAAACGGGATCTGCAAGCCTCTGTGCAAGTGACCTTAAAATAATTCCATGTCCCTCCCTGCTCTCAGGACAATGCAGGAAGAGCCAATTCCCTGCATTTTGTTGTGATTCCCAGGCTGAGACCCAGCACCCCTCAAAGTCCACATCTTGCCAAAAAACTCTCAGGCACACAGGAGTCAGTGGCTTTTCTTTTCTGCCTTTTTGCCCCTCAGCCTTCATTTTTCTTTGGAAAAAATGCTTTTTCTTAGAAGTGGGGGAGGGATTTCAGGATTAACAAACTGAAAGCTTTGCTGCTGTTCCTTATTATGTTGGGGTTCTGTTTGGGTTTTTTCAATTTCTCACACTTGTTTCGCCACGAAGGGCTGTGCAAGGCAGGCATTTGAAGTCACCACTGCCGTTCCAAACGCCCTGTGTTTTTCCAAGGCCCTTGGAAGGGGCAGCCTGACCAGGCAGCCAGTGGACCATGCCACCATTAGCTGCCATTAAGTTGTGCAGATGAAGTGATCTGCCTCCTGTGGCAGGACAGGCAGGATCACCCGGGGTGTGCCATGGAACTCCTGGCTGCCTTCCCCAGGAGTCCCGTGACATTCCTGCGGGGTGGGACAGAGGTGACAGCCACAGCTGCAGAGCTGGGAGCTGTAGGAAGGGCTGAGGGGCAGTGTCCTGTGCAGGACCAAGATGTGTGCAAGGAGATGTCCTGTCCCTGCACCTGGGATACCCTCTGGACACGCAGGGATGCTGAGGAGGTGCTCTTGCAGGGATCAGTGGGGTACAGAACAGCCGGATCAACTCCCTGAGCAGACTCCTATGGGTGGTGCTACCCCACAGAATCTTGTTGGAGCAGTGAGGAGAGCTGGGTTCTGCAGTGGAAAAGAACAAGCAGAATTAGCCAGGTGCATCATGCAGGTGTGCAGCAGCTTTGTGCTGACCACAGGAACTCAGGGCACACAAGCCAAACCCTGGCTAGATTATCCAAATATGTGGTGCAAATCCAAGCATATATTCTTTTGTTTGATTACTGTTTGATTTTGTTGATTACTGTAGTAATCCTATTGATTTACTTGGGGAAGAAACAGAAGGTGAGTCAATAAGGGGAAACCAGGAAATGCCTCTGGGTGGCTGAGATCACACCTCTAGACCTCCAGCCAGGACACAAACCTGCATCCAGCACCGAGCCATTGGCACCTAAGAGAAATCCCTAGTGTCCAAAATTTGGAAGCTAACACCTGGGAACCAAAGATGTCCCCGTGCCTGAAATGTCTCAGGTGTCCCCAAGGCCCCAGGAGGGCAGGAGGGGTCTCCACTGTCATTTGTACAGAGTAGTGGAGCATGTAAGGGCATCTCTGGGCTCAGTGACCGTGACAGCTGAGAGCACTGGCTCCTGCTCCTGATGTGCTGGCAGCCACTCCAGGGAGAGCACTGGGAAGCCCCTTTGGACCTATCACGGTTTGCAGCCTGGCATGTTGAGAGGCTGCCCCAGGTCAGCTCCTGTTTGTTTTAATTCCCTGCTCTTTTGGGAGCTGCTTCCCAGGGCTCTGCAGCTCCCTGCAGGGTGAATGGAAGGGGCTGGCAGCAGATAACCTGCGTGTGAGGGCAGCTGCTGGGGACAGCTCCCAGACCCTGCCCTCGGCAAAGCCTTGCTTCCCTGCGGGTCTCTGTGCCATTGTTTATCCTGGTGCTCTTGTGGAGCAGCAGCACTGTGGTTTTTGGATGGTTCTCCCTCCCTAGAGGTGCTGGCAGGGCCGTTTCCAGCTGTGGGAGCAGTGGGGTGGCCGTGCCCTGGGCAGGAGCACCAGCCCCAGGCAGCAAGCAGTGCCTGGCCACAGTGCTGGCCCTGGAGCTAGACAGAGCAGAAGGGCTGTAAAACAGAGGAGAGGCTTTGCCTGGTGCCTGTGGTGTTTCTGGTTGGAGAAGAGCAGCCCTGGAAGTGTTTAAGGGTGCAGGGAGGGCAGGGGAAGGATGCACCAGGAGAGACCAGCCTGGCCACGCTGCAGCTGCCTGCCATCCACACCGGGAGTATTCCCAGCTCAGCCACTCTGGAAGGAGCTGGAGCTGCCTTTTTTAGGTCCTGTGCCTTTACTCACAGAGTACAAGGGCTGGAAAGAGACTGGCACAGGGGCTCTGCCCTCAGCAAGGGAGGGGCTCCGGAGGGGAGATCTCGGCTGTCAGTGCTGATGCATTGCAAGGGAAGTCCCCACTGTCGCTGCTGCCAGGGCCAGGTATTGCATCAGAGGCAAAATCAGAGCTGTGGCCCCTGCTCATCCTGGCATTTGCCACCTTAGACTCATTTGGTGAAAAACTGGGGAGGGTATGAGTTTCTGTGCTTCCCTTGGAAATGGAAACCACAGCTTGGGGAAGATCCTTTGGATTTCACCTGCTCATGACACTCACGAGAGCGGCCTCTCCTGCTGACCATCCCCAAAACACCACTGCCACTGTGCACAGCTCTGCTGCTTTTAGCTTCATTTAATTTTAGGTTCATTTTATTTTGGTTAACCTACTCCAGATTGGCTGTTATTTTCACTCTGGAGCCAGGGAAAGCAAAACTCTGCAGCGCTGATGGAGGCTCCCGACTGCCGCAGCTCTCGGAGGAGCCGCCTGCGGTGGGCGAGCCCTGAGCAGCTTCAGGGAAAACGTGGTCACTGCAGTGTCACAGGGCAGGGCACGGCCATGAGTCTCCTCAGCAGGAGTCTCCTCCACCAGCCCCAAGGCTGCACCCGCTCCAGGCTCTTAATCCGGGAAAACGGAGTGCCTGTCTTCCCCGTCTGCATTTCCCGGTCACGGCGCTGTGATTAATCCCTAATCTTACCCTGCTGCTGTAGGCAAGGATATTTTTCCTCCTCCTCTGGGCTTAAGGCAGCCCGGCCTGCTGGCAGGTGAACACACACATTACCCACCGCTCAGGACTAAGAGCCCCACAGCCCTGCCGTGTTTGCCGACTCCATGGCTACTACAGAAAACCCCTCCGGTTTTCCTGCCCGCTCCTCCTTCGTTATCAGTCCAGGGGTGGCAAAGGATCAATGATTAGAGGTAACGGCAAATATTATGCCTGTGCTACCAATTCTGCTTTTCAAATGGAAATCAAACAAAAGTAAGGCTGACACAATGCCCAGGAAGAACGGTGGGGCTGTTGAAAGACCATTAAGCTTTAAGGAGAGGATGAGTTGCAGTAAACGTTCCGTAATTAACTCAGCCACCCACAGTCTGCTGGAAACCCAGAAAACCTCAGTAAACATCGGCAGTTCTGTGTGCGAACAAAAGGACTCTATTTCCCCAGTTAAATACTCACTCTAAACTTGGTAAGTGCTGTGTGCTGGCACTGGTTATCTCAGGAGGAGTGAAAATCTTCCGTGGAGGTGTTTTTCCCTGATGTTTTGGTGGGTTTGTCGATCCTGCTCTCATGCCCCATCCCAGAGTGGAATAAATTTCCCTGGGGATGAGTGGTTTCTGCTTTGCGTAAGCATTGTGGGGTTTTTGGCTCATACAGCACCTCTAGCACCTGGCAAGGTCAGTGCTTTAAGCATCTGCTAATCCTTGAGACTTGGGCTCTGGCCTCTGGCTCAGGAGTCTGGAGCTCTGCCCAGCCAGACCAGTGAAGACCAAAGTGGGACTAAGGAGGGATGCCACCAACAGGAAAACCAGACAGGTCTGATGGAATTCACCCAGACAAACATGAAACCCCTTGCAACACACAAAGTAGGAAAAAATGCCTGTTAAATTATATTGTTGTGATCTGGCTCATAGGCATGCAATGTACCCAACACCTATTCCTCTACTTGAGGATTTCTGCCTGTTTCACTAGTTTTGGTGGCTCAGAGATCTCAGACAGCCACATGCCTCTTTGAAACTGGTACAGATTTCATATCAAAATGGTTCGTCTCCTTTGAGAAGAAACATTTAAATGAGAATGTCCAACTCCCCAAAGCTCTAGCACTCAGACTAGACATCTTCTTTCTTGCATTAGCACCCTGGAAGAGCAGCCCTGCATCAATAATGAGCCAGGCAGGTTTTTTGAAAATGGACTTTCGCATCTATGTTTATAGTCCTAAATGTATTTTACTTCCAAATAGCCTCCGAGCAAAGAGTAATTCCTATCTGAAGAGTAATGAAGTGCTATAGTACAGCAAATATCCTTGAAAACCAAGGGAGGAACAAAAGACCTACAATGACCTTTATTTGTGTGGGAGCACAGTGGTCAGTTCAGTTTAGAGTGTCCTGGCTGCCGTATTTACCTCCACAGCCCACGGTGGGTTAGGTGTGAAGCACAGAGCATTTTGTCTCATGCTGCACCAGAGCTGGGAAGTGCTGCAGCTGCTTCCCTTCCTTTAGGAAAACTCCACTTCGTGGCCGTGAATGGTTAACATCAGGATGACAAGAAACAAATGTGTGCAGATAAATGTAAACACAGGGGTGGGGGCAGTCAGACACTGGGCATTTGTAACTTGACCTCGGTACCCAAATCAGAACCACCTGATTTTCGGGGAGAACTGGCAACTATTACTGACCACAGCACTACAGGTCTGAGTCCTTTTTGGTAGCTATGAAATTTGTCCTAGAAAATCATTGCTGTAATTGGTGGAGTTAGTTTGGGATTTTCCAGTGATTCAGGGCTTTCTGGCATTTCTTTCAGACTGGGTTTCTGTCAGGAAGGAGTGACTTTTAATGAGTATTGAAACTAAAAGGAAATGTGGTGAGGTGAATTAAAAATACAAAAGTATTTTACAAATTTGACATTTTCTAAGCAAACATTTTTCCTCCAACTCCCAACAAACGCTCCTTTTGAAACAGCACTTGAATTTTGAATATGGTTAAAGCTATTTAAATGTGATAGAAATGAAAACTGTTTGATACAATCAGCATAACGCTTTACCATATGATCCAACCCAATTTGGTGGTGATGATTAATTCAATACTCTCTAACTTTGGGCTTGGGCCAGGGAAAGCTTTTGCAATCCCAGGCTCCTACAGAAAGGGACAAACAAGTACTTGATTTCCATCAACATCAAATGTTTCCAGGTCTCCCTGCTGCCAGCTGCAGTTACAGGGGAGTTGCTCTTAGGGATTCTTGGAATGGGCAGAAAGCTGAAGCAGAGACCTGCTTGGCCATTAGTGTGCAGAGCAGGGGGCTGCTGGCCTTTTGTCGGTGGTAAAACACCTCACTTTGGGTTTAAATTATCTAACAGCCATCCTGCCTTCTCTCAGAAGGTACCTGCTGTTCCAATCTCCCTCGATGCTCCAATTTCCCTCACATCACATCTCCATTATTAATCCACTTGCTGGACATGGTGTTTATTATCACACTTGACTCAACCGGCAAAATGTATCAGAGTGCATAAACGAGGATTGGTGCAAGCTGATCAATAAATATTATAATGTCCTAATGCCTCTGAAAGGATTTATCTGTTTCTGCCAGCTTCTTCTTTTTTTATTTTTTTTTTTTTTAAAGCTCTTGGTAGAGGCTCAGGAACTTCATTCCAAGATGTGAGTGTCTGCTAGGAAAGCCACTCACTGGTTTTATTCTTCTTTCCTCTCACAGAAGCTTAATCAAGAACACCTGGGAATGGGAACATGCTCTGGTGTCAATCCCATCGTGGCTGATTGGGAATACCATGGCACAAAAAAGGCAGGTGTTTTAAGGGTCTCAGTCTGCAATCTGGCTCTTGGCAGGAGAACACCAGACAAGCGCTGCTGGCTGCATCACAAGAGGGTTTGATCTGCTTTTCAAAGGGAGGGAAAACTTCTGTTTGGCTAAAACCAAAGTCAGAAGAGACAGCAAGACAACAGCTGAGGCTGAAAAGCAGGAGGGAGGAGAGCAGATATGAGTGTCCTTCAGCCCAGCCAGAGTGACCATCTGCAGCACCCCAGGACGAGCCACTCCCTGATGTGACCCCATGAGAAGCCGCTGGGTGGAAAGGCAGGAGCAGGGCTGCACCAGACTTCCCGTGCCTGCAGGAGACTGCCCTCAGGCAGCAACAAACACCCCCGAGGGCAAGATCGTGGCCTTGGTTACACCCATTTACCACGCTGGGCCTTGCAGCTCCGTGAACATCTGGGCTGAACCTGTCCTCCAAGGAAACGGTACGTAAAACATCTGGGAGACTGACCTTGCGAGGGCTCAGCACGTGTAATATCTGGCAGGCTGGTACTGCGAGGGCTTAGTGTGACCTTCCTCCCTCCCCTGCCGTGTCCTGAGCCCTCGCTCCTGACGCAGGACTGTGCAATCTAATCGCTGGGTGCCAGCCACGCCGCGCCCTTCTCCCTCCCCACCTGCCCTGAGCCCTTCACTTGTGCCGGGCTGGGAGAACAGTGCCGTGACTACGCTGCTTTCACAGGAAGAAATTCTGTGCGAGCTCTTTGCAGCAGCAGGGCTCAGCCCTGGCCAGCAGCTCGCTGGCTTATTTGAAGCAGGGACGAGGAGGAGCCACCTGTATTGTCACAGCAACCCCTCCCCAGTGGCTGTCCCCTCCCAGGTGGCACAGGAGTCGCCTCACCGGCTGACAGATGAAATAGGAAACTGCTCATCAAACCAAAACCGGACCAAAAGCTTGAAAACTGTTTTATTCGGGTGATTTGCAGCTGTCAAACGAGCTCAGAGGTGATGATGCTACTGCTCTGCCAAGTGCTTCGGAGGGTGATTTACACCTTGTTATGCTCTCCACGGGGACTCGGGGTAGATTATTTGCTTCCCGCACCCTGATTTGGCTCCCTGAGACGCCGCATATCCCAGCCCTGACCTATGAGTGGGGCTGTCTGGCATCCTTGGGGTACTGCCCCCCTTCAAGCTTTAGGAACTGAGAGTAAAACAGCCCGGAGGCACACGTGTGGTCTGAATTCTGCTGGTTGGATATATCTCCATGTCCGGAGACTAAGATTTTACCATCCCTGCTGTAGTAGTCCCAGGGGACAAAAATGCTGGCTTCGGCACTCTTCTGGAGAGATCTCTGGGCTCCAGACCCTCTTTCCCCACTTTGTCACCGTCCCAAGGGGTGTCTGCATGTGGCAGTGCTGCAGGGACTGCGCTTGCCCTACGAGCCCCCACGATCCAGCTGCTGGCTCCTGAATGCTCCCATGGGCTTCACAAACCCCATCCCGCCTCCTGCTGCATCCGAGGGTGCTCTCACCCAGGGACCAGGCAAGGAGTGGCAGCCAAGCAGGATGCTCCAAGGGGTATGAGCATTGACACCTTCAGCAGCAGCAACTCTCTCAATAATTTAAATTCTGCTCAGCTGTGCAGACAAAAATATCTTGATATCTCTTTTAACTTAAAATTTGACGAGGCAATTTCCGATTACTTCATTGTGGGGCAAGCGTGTTTTTTGTTTAAAGCAATATCAGTATTTCTGTGGTGGAAAGGTTTGACACAGGTACAACATTTGTAACAAATTAGTAACACATAAATATCGTGGGAATCAAAACACGAGGCTGGAAGGCATCTCAAAAGAACTCGTGTTCAACTCTTGCTCCAGGTAGGATTATCTCTAAATCATTCTTGATTATCACCTAACCTGCTTCGCAAAATCTCTGGTGATCTTCCAATGCAATTTGCTCCACCCTACAGCACAGCTTTTCTGAATGAAAGCCCAAATTTCCCTTCTTTGTTCATGCTCATTAAGAACTTGTTAAGCAATCATTGCCAGGAATCATTTAGCAAAAAATTTCCTCCTGCCTGAGGGTAGGTTTGAAACTTGCTTTGCAACACGTCAGCTGCTCAGGTACGGGCTGCCTTTTTTTTGTTTGTTTTTCTAATTGTTTGGTTTTGGTTTTTTAAAACTAAAATTTTCAGTTTCGCATCTTTAGTGACTCGCGCCCGCTTTGTAAATGATCTCCCTTGGCGTCAACAGGTGTGGGAAGCTTCCGCCCTCCCCTGCTCCTCCTCCTGTCCGTAGTTAGCGGCGCCTGAGTTCGGGATGTCTCTGGCCAGGGTGGGCCACCCCTGCCACGCATCGCCACTCGAGCGAGACCACGGAGGTACAGCTGCGCTGGGACGGCTCGGGTTACCCGGCCGCGGGGTAGATAGAGCACAAACTCTTGGAAGTGGGAAGGAGAGAGCGAGGTGGGGGGATAAAAATCCTTAGGGCAATTTTAAGTGATAGAGTGAGAATTAAAAGCCCCAGAGCGCCCGGCCGACAGCGGCAGTGCCGGGGTGGGGCCGTTCTGCGGGGCGCCGCCACCGCTCCGGGGCTCAGGGAGGGGACGGATCCCTCCCGAGGGGTCTCCCCGACCCGACCCGACCCGACCTGACCTGAGGGGCGGCCTCAGGAGGAGCATCTCGGGCCCGTGCGGAGGTGGGGGCGGCGCTGGCGCCGGCGCTGCGGGACGGAGCCGCGCTCTCGGCCGAGGTGAGCCCTGGGGCTCGGCTGGGCCAGGGCTGGGTGGCTCGGCCCCCGTGTCCCGCTCGGGGAAAGGGGTGTTTTCGCACGGGGGAGGTGCGGCTCGGAGCGGCAGCGGGACC
>VXBT01004790.1:11580-25787 GCA_013400235.1 Oriolus oriolus
GGGGCTCGGCTGGGCCAGGGCTGGGTGGCTCGGCCCCCGTGTCCCGCTCGGGGAAAGGGGTGTTTTCGCACGGGGGAGGTGCGGCTCGGAGCGGCAGCGGGACCCGGGCCGGCTCCGTGCGGCCGCCGGGGCTCTGTGGGCAGCTCTCAGCGCTGCCTCCCGGAGCGGCGGCGGCGTTTCAGCCGCGGGGCGTGGAGGGCAGCCCCTCTCGGGTCCCCCGCACCTCCGTGAGGTTTGTGCGGCGCGGGCAGCGCTGTCGGGGGAAGTGGCGAAGGGGCGAGTGAAGGTAGCAGCTCACACGCCGTGCCCGCCAATGCCGCAGGCTGCGAGGGCTCCAGCCCGCGCCAGGAGCACTGGTGGGACTCTGGAAGGTCCAGGAGGATGGCCGCGGTGGGAGCACGAAGAGGAAAGGGTCAGCTGGGACGGAGAAAAGGGGGATTCCGCTCTGCCAGTGGTGACTAAGAGGACTGGCTTGGCTGAGAGGGTGGAAAGACATCAGAACTGGGGAGCGGGGTGGGTCAGCTGGCTGCCGTGTTCCCGGGCAGACGTGCTCTGGAAAACGTCGGAGTCTGGACAGGGATAAGGTCTGAGGAAAAAAGACAGAGACTCACAATAGAGCTGTAGGAGAAGGGGAAGAGAGCACCTACTAAAGAGGAATAAAAAAAATTATAGAACTCTTGTAACTGTAGTAACCTAAAACTATTAATGCTGCTGAAAGAAGGCGAGTTTAGAAGCTTTGGATAAAAATGAACTATCCTGGTTAAGTGAACATGTTGCTTTCTAATGCGTGAGAGGTTTCTCAGAATAGACTGGATGTTTCTAACTCTGAAGAAACTGTCTCCAGCTTCTGCTGAGCTATAATGGTTTTGTACTATTATTCGTGGGGTTTGTTGCAATGGAAGCCAGAAGAGCAAACCTCAAGAAACTAAAATACCCCTGGGTTTGGGTTTTGTAGCAATCCCAGCAGCATCTCGAGTCACTGGCTCTGTAGGAGGAAGCACTGACTGGTGAGACGCATGTGAACGCCCTTCTCTTGTTCCCGTTTGGCAACTCACAAATGGCCATCACCCTTGACGGCAGGAATGTATGAAGTTGAGTGAAAAGCAGTCTGCCTGCCAGGTTTAGCTTTAGGTGTGCAGTTCAAGGAGCAGCTGTCCCTATGCCTCAAGGTTTCCTTCTCATGGGATTTCTACCGACTCTCAAGGCATTTGCTCTCTCCATCCAGTGGTGGCTCCAATGGAGTTTTTCCTGTTCAGGGGCATCATTGTGCCAAGTTACCATGCACTGCATTTCAGTGGCACCAGAAGGATGCAGCCTCCTGGATGCCTGTTTTAGAATCTCTCTGTGCCAATATTTGTGTTTGTCTCACTGGCATCTATGCCACAAGGAAGAACAGCCAAACCTTCAGCAGAAGTGGCCTTTTGCTGCTTTTTCTTTAGCAAGGCTGGTCACAGCAGGTTCAGAGGAGCACCAAGGAAGAGCCTGAGGAGGGAGGGAGTGGGGCCACTTCTTTAGCAGCAGTCAGCCATCGCCTTGGCTATGTCACCAGCAGATACTTTGGCACGATGTGCTTATGAGCAGTTCTTCTTCCGTCTTACTTCCACTTCATTTGTTTGATCTCTAGTGCAGAGAGAAGCCTCTATGCAAGTCACAGTCACCATAACCATACAGAAGTGCCTATTCACTGTGTAGAGGTGAGACCAGAGGAGCAGGATATCCATGTGCTGGGTGTGCCTTGCTGTCAGTACCCTGGTACTGGTTTGGATCAAGTTCCAGTATGTCGTGGCAGGAGAGACTGGGGACACCCCTCTTGTCTTTACTGGCAGCCCCCCAGTAAATCAGTGTAGCTGTGCTCTTACTCACCTCCCTATGGGTTGTCCTTCCCAGGTTTGTCAAAAACTTGGACTGTGTCTTCTGGCTTTGTGATTCTTTTCTCTGCTCTCATCAGCGGGGTGTGTTTTACTCCTGATCAAATTAACACTAAAACTCCTCAAGTTGCTGGGTTGTTCAGGTTCCAGAACAGATTCCCACATCTTATTTCGGGTGGTGCTTTCACTGGGAAACAGGTGATGCGCTACCAGCTGACTTCTTGTAACTCATTTCTTTGCTGTCTTTACTGACTTTTACAATTACCTTAAACTGGGGCTGGAAGCTCTGCCCAGCAGTTTAAACGAGGTCTTGTGGAACTTCAGATTATGGCATTGTGAACCAACCACTCCTCTGTCAGTGAAGGATTATGTACAATCATGTTTGTTTCAATTTTTCTGTTAGAAAGGAAAATGTTCCCACTCTTTTTTGTACAATTGCGTAAAACCTCCTGTCTGTGCAAGGGTAATGTCTCCCAATCTTTAATAAGTTCAGCCTTGCAGTTGCTCTGTCAGATAGGAAAGTATTTCCTCGGTACTCATAGGAGGAAGGTTGTGAGACAGGAAAGTAACCCTTGAGATCCTTGATGAAATTTAGACATCAACTTCATTATCATTTCAAATCAGAGGTGACACTTCCTGCTTCAGTTCTAAGTGACCTGTTCCTTGGTCTGTAAGAAACCTGTTCCAGAGCAGCAAAACGAACAGAAGTCCCCTAAATCCATATGTAGTCTGTGGTTAGACCATCTTTCCTTGTAGTTAGCAGTGATATTGTGAATTAATGGAATTTTCTCACTTCCTGATCAGGTGGAGTTTCAACTTCTGTATTCCCACAGTCTCCTCCGATGTGCCACCAAAGGGCAGCTGCTTTTCTAGCCATGTGCCAGTATTCTCTTGAGCTGTGAGGGTTAAAACAGTGTTTAGTCTTAAATTTTATACCCCAGCACACAAGGAGCCTGCATGGCTTCCTACAGAAATGCAGTAACAGGAAACTACTGTTGGGAAGCTGTTGGTGGCACGGAGCTGTATCAGTTTCCCAGCTCGCCCGCTGCCAGCATCTGTCCCTTTTGTCTCTTTGCCCTTTCCAGCAGCTTTACACAGCCAGATTCTGCCATCCGTTTTGTTTAAGTATTGATGAGGGGTTTGTGTAGTTGCTTCCTGAAAACGAAAAGCTGTGAGGTACAAAGCTGCTCCTTTCAGTTAAAGAAGACCCAAAAGATGCTCTACAAAAAAAAGTGTTTGGAAACTTTTCTTGACAGGGCGCTGAGAATGTTTTTCCTGTGTTATTTTGGGTGGAAAGTGAGATACCAGAGCTTTCTCCTCTGTTGAGCAATTCCTTCTTCTGTCCTGCCTCACAGTTCAGGGTTTGTGGGTTGGTGGTCACCTCTGATTCCTGGAGCCATCCTACAATAGCTGCTGCTCCCCAGTGTCCCCTGTGCTGGGCTCAAGGGCCACGGCAGAGTGGGGAGGAAGGTGTCAGGGAATTATGCAAGTGGCATGAGAAAGTGAGGGGGCCACAGCCCTTCTTGAAGGGGGTGGATGAAGGTTCAAAAAAAAAAAAGAAAATGAGCAATGGGCTTCAGGCTACTGCAGGCCTTTTTGAGCTGGGAGGCAGGTAACAGCTCCCACATCGCTGGCATGCTGTGTTCTGCAGCAGGGAGGGCTGGCCAGCTGTGCAGTACCTGCTGGTGGGGCTTTGCTGTTCTGCTGTTGTGTCTGACAGGTGCAAGTAAATCTTCTCTCTCCTTTCATGAAGTAGGCACAGAAATCTCAGGAAGACATCAAGCTGTAGTGTTTTGTTTGTGTTTATGAGTCTTCTCTTAAGAAACACTCAAGATCATACCAGATCCTTTCAAGGTCATACGGAACCTTGCAATTCAACAAGTAGTCTTAAGACTAGCCACAGTTTTTTGTAAAGTTAAGAAAATTAATCTTCCTGGGGCTTTTTGGGTAATCCCAGGTATCCCTGCATAGTGAGGAGCAGATGTCACCAGAGGGTCCTCCTCTCCCACACCTTGGTGGCCTGGCCCTGGGAAGGGCAGCTCGTACCATACTTCCCCACCAGCCCTCTATTTGAGTAGAATCACAGAATAAGCTGAGTTGGAAGGGACCCATGAGGATCATCGAGTCCAACCCCTGGTCCTGCACAGGACACCCCAACAATCCCACCGTGGGTTGAGAGCATTGTCCAAGTGCTCCTTGAACTCTCTCAGGCTTATGCTGTGACCAAATCCCTGGGGAGCCTGTTCAGTGCCCCACCACCCTCTGGGTGAAGAACCACCAAAAAAACCCCAAATCCACCCTAACCCTACCCTGGTATAGCTCCAGCTGTTCCCTTGAGTAGTTCAGCCATGTGTTCATTTGAGCAGGCAGTCACGATTTCAGTATTAGAAATCCCTGCTCGTGGTCAGGCAGGTGAATTCCCTGTATGAGTGCCATGTGGAGCATGAACAGTATGGAATTTTAAAAGGAGTGCATTCAGGGAGGTCACCAGTGATCCTGATATGCCCTGTTTGAGCTAAGTGCAAATGGAATACTCTCATGAAGTGGGCAGAAGTGAACAGAACCAATTGCATTAGCTCTTGGTATTCCATGTGTATTGGTATCGGGCTATTGGTATTCCATGTTCCATGTTTTGGCATTCCTCAGTGAACAGGAAACTACAATTTAGATGCAGGCTGTGTAAAAAGCCAAGGCATTTGAAGTGTGCTAAGGACAGTGCTTGGTGCAGCCTTGGGAAAGGCCCCATGATTCCCCCTTGGGCTGGGATTGTGGGAATGGCTTTGCCCAGACTGACCTGCAGCCACTGCCATGCAGTCTGTAGCACCGGGACAGGACCAGAAAAGCACAGATACAAACACGAGTGCTGAGCCCATCTCTCTGCTGCAGACTGCCTCATTCCATGGCTTTCTAGAGACCGGGCTTGACCACAGCTCTCCACAGCACGTGGTAACAATTCAGAGTATCAGTTCCTATTTCTGCTCTTGGCAAACATGCTGAACTGGAAAGAGCAAAGGAGTAAAAGCAGAAGGGGCAGTGCAGGGCAGTTTTGTCTGTGGTCTTTGGAAGGAAAGACCCCACACGCTTTGCTTTGACAATTTGTGCAGTCCATAGTTCTGGGAGGGTTTTTTTCTAATTTGTTCGTGATGCAAGCTTTGAATTTTCCATTGTGCTCAAAAGGAAAAAAATGCCTGTCTGTAGCTGCTCTGAAACACAGTAACTGGGAACTGCTTTATGTAAACTTTCAGCAGCTTTTTTTTTTTGTTGTTTTTATTTCACTTAAGAGTGCCTTAACACCAAATGTATTTGCTGGGGATTACACCCACTGGTTACTTCTAAATTGCCTTAGCTCTAGATCCAAGATTAGTATGTTTAATTTTGGTGTACCAAATGTTATTTAAAAGTCTGTGACAATTGTGCTTTGATACTAGTTTGAGATTTTAAGATTTGGTGTATTTTCTTGTGATTTAATGTTTCCATTGGCTTTTAAAGGAAAAGCTAAAAAACACCAAAAAAAATCTTGGCCTTCTGGGAAAAACAAAACAAGGGCGAAACCTGTTGGCAGATAGAAATGGAATCATGGATTTGACCTTCTCTGTGAAGCAGCAGCAAAAAGACACTGGATCTTTTCTAATGTTAGTCTGGGAAAATATCCTGGACTCGGTATCAAGGACCATATTTAATAAAGCATTTAAACGCAGTGTTTCACCTGACCTGTGCAGAAATGCCCAAAACTCGTCTTATGTCACCTGGAGTGGGTTGCAGCCCTGTCTGCCTCTGGAAACTCTGGGGTGGATGTTCTGTGCCTTGCTGAGCCAACAGCACATGCTGCAGCCGTGGGTAACCAGCCATCGGGGCTGGAACAGGACGGGGCTCTGGCAGCGTGCAAGAGCTGCTTTGTGCCTGTTGGTATTGATGCTGGGATGTGGCACACGGTCCTGCACAGCAAGTGCCACACGAAAGGGATGTTACAAAAGCAAACAAGTTCATTCCTTGCTCTGGGTGCCACAGGGAAAGCACTCCACAGGTCAGTCCCTGGCCCCGTGGGAAGCGCGGCCTGGGTTCGGTGAAGGAGGACTTGGCTCTTGTCTCTGGCTGCTGTGATACCTCTTTGCTCCCAAGTCATCTGTGTTGTCCCAGGAAAGTCCTAAAGCGCCTCTTTCTGACCAGACCAGGAAACTTGTTAATGTTTGCTTTGCTTTTTAGGCAGACGCAAAGCACCGCTAAGGTAGAAACGGGAGCGAGTTTCAAGCAAACACAGCGGCATGTTTGCTTTGGTGTGGCAGTCATTCCTGTGCCTGTGGTCATTCCTCTTGCTTTGTTTCCTCCACTGAAATTGCTGCATGGGACCTCAGGGGTGCATCACCATCAGCTGTTGTGTAGCTTCTGATGAGACTTCATCAGACATGATGGGAAGAAATGGAGCTTTTGCTCTGGCTTTAGGAGTGTTTGCAGTGCCCCAGAGGACCCTGTGGTTTCCCTGCTGCTTTCACCGTTTGCTGAAACAGCTGTTGGAACTTGCCGCGCCTATTTACTGCCTGAGATACTTCTCTATTTCTCTCCTGTTAAGCTGTGGAGTGTCTTTAAAAGAAACCAAACTGGAACATCGCTGTTGCTTTGCTGTTTGTGAGGGAGAAGTGCTGAGGGAGCAGCAGTGCTCTTAACTACTCTCCCTCATGGATGTGCTTCAGTTGAGCTGTTCTGTGAAAACCAAACCCTCAGGAAAGCTTCTTATTTATTTTGTAGGCAAAGTTTTCTGCCTCGGATACCTGAGGCAATCCCCTCTTTGCTGGAAACTTCTCCTTAGGCTGGTTTAGTTGCAACACAAAGCCTTGCTTTCTGGGAAGTCTTCACAAGTGTATGGCAGTGCTGGGATGTCCCTATTTTCCTGTTTAACAGGTAGAGAACCCTTTGGTACTTGTGGAGGAGCTGCTTGGGATAAGCTCTTGACAGGCTCAAGCAAATAATAAAATATGGGATGGGAAGCCATCAATAAATTGTTGGCAAGTCCTTTGCATTCAAGTCGGTAAATGATGACATGGCATCATCTTCCTTCTTTAAAGAATTTCTAAAGGATTGGACAGGTAACTTCTGGAAATTGATGTTACCGCAAAGGGAAGGGAAATAAATACATGAGTCATTCAAGAAGTCAGTAACCCTCACCACCTAATTTATTTTTTAACCAGTTTTGTTTGCACTAGGTAGTGAAGAACAGCTCACCAGTTGATAATCCAACATTCCAATCCGGGTTTCACCCTTATAGGAAGAAAAGAAAAAACCTAGGGACTTCTCTGTATTTGAACACTGCAAGGTACTCTGTATGAGGCAGAACTGGCAGGGTTTGGGGAGCCAGAGGCTGCAGGGCTCACCTGTGTAGAAAGGAGCTGTGATTCCAGCTGGTTCCAACCAGCTCCAAAGTAGACAAACCCAGCCCACTGCACACCAAAGCTGCAGCTGGTCAGAGCAGCACACTCTGCCTCTGCTTGAACGTGTCAGGTGGTGTAGAAACATTCCAAAGTGGCCAGTCTGAGGGGCTGAAGGTGTCTTGGAAAAGTCATAGAACAATAAGGCTTTTGTTCAATAGAGGAGGAAAGAAAACGAGAGAGGAAAAAAATTCTCAGCAGAGAGTTTTCTTCTTGTTTTCAACTGAAGAGTGATTAATCTGAAATGGAAAATTCTGTTATCAAGCTGACCCATAGCTCTCTTCAGGAGGCATAATACAGTTCTCTGTTACATTATGCACATATCTGGTTTGTCTGACAGAACTTCCATTTTTACTGTTGGATTGTATTGATTTTATTTCTTTTAAATTATGCAAACTTTTACCAAAAGATAAACAGGGATTAAAGCAGAGGAGACACTAAAATGTTCTGCATCTTTCAGACAACTTTTTATTCTTTTCTTCAAAGAATATATTCCTTGTGAAATATTTCTGGGTTTTTAACTTTATTGAGAGCCAGGCACTTCTGAGAAATGCATTGCCACGTTGATAGCAGTGCCTTTCAATTAAACTGTGCATTTATACAGCTTATTTCGTGCCATGTCTCCTCTGTCCTTGAGCTCATGAAGGTTAGCTGGTACATGGGTGCTGTACCTCAAGGGCGAAGCTGGGATGGGGCTGGAGATACAGAACTGGCCAGTGGAGCAGAGGAGGAGCATGGAAGAATCAGGAAGATAATCCTGGACCTGGTCTCCTGGGAAGTGACAGAAGAAAGATTATTTTCTCTGTGCTGCCTGAGAGCTCTCCTGTGCCGGGAGCTCTCGTGCTGGGGGCATCCAAGACGCACAGTAAAGAGTAATGCTCTGTATGGCTCTTTTTCCCCCTTGCTATTCTCCTCCTTGTTTTATTTCCCTCCTCCCAAAATGTGTAGTCTGGAAAGGCCATAGTGCAAAGTAGATTCTTGTGGGAAAGTGCAGTTACCTATCTTAATCTGATATATGCTGGGGACTGAGCTCTGCCTAGGGCTGGTGTCTCCTCAGCATGAGAGAGGAGGGGAAGCAAAGCTCTCCCCATGCTCTGCTTGGATATGCCATTTATGAACATCAGCCCTTTAGTCTTTCACAGGTACTTCAGATTCGTTTCTCTCAAGTGATTGTGACTATTCCCTTGTTCACTTGGCTCGTGGTCTCTGTTTTTTTTCTTTATAACCATTCCTGGAAATCAAATGAACAGGCAGAGTCCAGAAGAGGCAACTGCAGGAGGAGGTCGCTCAGCTGCACCCTGCCATTACAGCCCAAGCTGAGGTCTTGACATTTAAATTTGTGTATAATGATGAAGCCAAACAGCATCCTGTAATAGGCTGGCAGAGGTATGAGAAGTATAAGGCGCTCTTCAAATTGGCATCTATATCCAGGGGGAAAATAAAGCAGGCACGTGAGGTCTGGCAAGTTAAATATGGCAACACCATAAGACAATACTGTTTGAAAACAATTTCCAAAAGATAGTAAAGCTACCAATATTATTAATCCTTTTTTCTTCTGTTGCAGAAGGAAACAGGAAGCCTGCTAGAGAGACAGAAGATCAGTAGGGAATGACATCACTTTGAAACAACCCAAAATTAATTTCTGCATCTGGCCACAGGTAAGAGGAACTTGGGGATGCTGGGCCCTGCTGTTTGTGAGCAGAGAAGGGCCGGTGGGAGATGTGGTGGTTGGAGTCTGTCTTGGGCATAGTGGTTTTGAAATGAGAGTTTTCAGTTCTTGAAGAAGTATGGAATGGAGTCACACAACTTCTACCTTGGACTTCCAGCCTTTGGCCTGTTCAGGGCGCTGGCTGAGACAGTCCCTTGGGAAGCAGTGCTGCGGGACAAGGGGTGCAGGAAGGCTGGACATTCTTCAAGAAGAACATCTGAAAGGCACAGGAACAGGCCATCACAGCGTGCCGTAAGACAAGCCAGCAGGGAAGGAGACTGGCCTGAATGAACAGCGAGTTTTTGACTGAACTCAAGGGAAAAAAAAAAAACCAACCTACCAGCTTTGGAAGAAGGGGCAAGTGGCTCAGGAGGATTACGAGGGTGTCATTAGGTTATGCAGGGAGAAAGTTAGAAAGGCCAAAGGCCCAGCTAGAATTTAATCTGGCAAGTGCCACAAGAGATGACAAAAATTTTTTTTCCAAATGTATTAATAACAGCCAAGGAGACTCTCCATCCTTTATTGGACATGAGGGGAAACATTGCCACCAAGGATGAGGAAAAGGCTGGGGTACTTGATGACTTCTTTGCTTCAGTCTTTAGCTGAAAGACCAGTTATTATTAGGGTGTCAGGCCCCCTGAGCTGGAAGATAGGGACAGGATAACCCCCCTGTAATCCAGGAGGAAACAGTGACCTGCTGCTCCACTTAAAAGTGCACAAGTCTGTGGGGCTGGGTGGGATCCACTCAAGGGGACTGAGGGAGCTGGTGGACGAGCTCACTGAGCTGCTCTCCATCATTTACTGGCAGCTCTTGTGAACTGGGAGAGTCCAGAGGGCTCAGGGTTAGCCAGTGTGACATCCATCTACAAGAAGGCTGAAAGGAGGATCTGGAGAGCCACAGGCCCATGAGCCTGACCTCATTGATACCAAGGTGGGCTATGGAACAGATCATACTGAGTGTGACCAACCAGGGGGCCAGGCCCAGCCAACACACGTTCATGAGAGGCAGGTCCTGCTTGACAAACCCGATCCTACAAATTTCCTTCTAAGTTTAACAGCATTACTGGCCATTTTCCATTCGTCTTGGGCTACTGCTTATTGTATTTAGGGAGGCTGAATTGAAATGTGATGATGTTGCCATGTCTGGCTATCTGGTTTTCTGTTTGTGACCATTACTCAGGTACATCATTGATATTCTCTGTTGCAAATAACAGTCTGTAGATTTTTTTTCTGGACAGCTTCAGTGAGATGCCATCACATCTGTGGCTGCTTTGTGTACAGTGATCTGGGAATCAGTGGCTATCAAAACTGCCATATCATTTCTTCCCGCAATCTGTTTATTTTTTTGTAGAAACTTGCTAATCTCATTCTCTGAACTCTTTGCTGTGGCTTGCTTCTAATGCATCTTATCCCACAGAGTGTCTATCCAGCATTTCATTACAGCTATACAAGAGAGTGTTTATACTTCTTTTATTTCAGAAGAAAACTTACTTCTAAACCCACTGTAAGTGAATTGGATATTGCAGGGTTCATTCTGGAAAGGTGAAGTTGTGATTAATACAGAAAGTGCAGTTAAGAGACAGGTGCCTTAAATGTCCTTTGCCTTCAGCTGTAGTATTTTATTGGTCTAATATATTACATTTACAACATTTGCTCTCATCTTACCTCAGACATTCACATGTGCTCGGTCTGCCATCCTCTTTGGGTTCAGGAGGAGGAGCTCTAAAGCTGTCGGTAAAATACTAAAAACTAATTCCCCTAAATACTAGGGGAATTTGCTGGTGGATTCATCCCTGTTGAGCACCACTCTGTGTTTCTATGCCTAGCAGACTGATTAGTCACCTACTGAATGCTGTTACTGTCAAATCTCACCTCTTCTACTGTCATTAGTAATATAAATCTGGAGAAAATGGAGATCTTCAGCTCTTTTCTGGTACATCCCCAAAAACACTTGTGTCAGGCTGCTTGTGATGTTTATTGTTCCAGACCCTTAGCAGCTACCTGGGTATGCAGCAGTACTTTGCTGGAGCTTTTCCCCTCCTCTCTGTTTTTTGTTGCTGAATTTGTAGCAAATTTGCAAACACCCCCTCAGGTGTTTTGCAGTTCCTATGTCCACACATTTGCTTGAAAGGACATCACTAAACTCAAGGGTATTTGGTTTGTTCCGCTGAACACAACAGGGGCTGGTGCAAACGCTTTTTCCGAGGCTGACTAGAGCTGTGTTGCTGTGTTTGTGCTGGATGTACATTCAGACGTAGCTTTTGAGTAGTTTAATGCCATAAAGTAGTTGAAGTCTTGGTAAAAATAAACAACAACTACAAGCAGTAATAAAACGAAGAAAGAAGTGAAGCTATACCACAGTGTACTTTCATTTAGCCCGTGAAGACTGGATGTTCATGACAAATTCTGGCTGTACCAGATCCTCCAGCCAGCCCCAGGCTTGACTCCTCCAGTGCCAGGTCCCTTGCCACTCCCTGCTTTGCTCACCCAGAAGGATATTTTTAGTGCCCAGAACTGCAGGAATGACAGCTGACTTGGCCACGAGAGGGCACAGCTATTGCTTGAAAATGCTGGGATCAACCAAAGTGTCTTGCCCAGCTTGAGATGCAAACCCACCTCTAACTAGTTTCTCTGCATGTTCTGAGGGGCAACAAAGAATTGCATTGCAAATCCATTTTAGTTAACAGTATATTATGTATCTATAGATACACATATATTTGCTAATAGCTAGATCAGCCCTTTGCACCCTCTTCCTGTAATTTTCTGCTAATTTGCCGGCCTATCCAGTTTCATAGGCTGAATCTCCTAATTTCCTAGGTATAAGCTGTATCAATTAAGTCTGAGAAGGGAAACAACAGCAAAGTCCTTAATCACATCGTCAGTTTATATTCTGTTTTTGAAACAACACTTGCACTTCTGCAATATGGACAACCGTAGTTTTCCGGTAATCATCTGATCACCTCTGGCTAAAACACTTGTTTTTTACTTGGTATAGTAAGATTTAGGCCTGGAGGTTTTGAGACCTTCTACAGAATTCATACTCTGAGAATTACACAGTTCTAATGTAATTATGTAAAAACAATCCTAATTTCTTTTAGTGCAAACTGAGAATGTAACATTTCATTCTCTGACATCACTAAATGCATGCCCCATAAAGAATTTTTACAGTTCATTTCTTGCCATTTGTTATCATTAGTTGAACTGTCATGAGGATCATATGATGTTTTATAAGAATATCACTCAATAATGCACATTTTTTCCTATTAGGAATGATTTTCTAGGTTTCAGGGACTTCTGAATATCTGCTGTTACAGTTTGGAAAGTAGAGGAATGCAGGATGCTTTTCTGGCTTCATGTAAGTTGCCTTCATGCACAATTCATTGTACCATTACTCAGTCATTCAATTATCATCTAGTTGGAGTTGTTTCCCTTTCTTGCTGTCTGTGGTTTTGCTACCAAGGAAATATCAGTGAAGCACAGTTAGTCGTGTAGGGCAGGAAGTCACTTTGCTCAGGGCAGGGCGCACTAAAAGTCGGTGTGAGCACATGCTGATCCAGCAGCAGCAGACTGGTGGCAGTCCTTGCATGGTGGAGTTACAAGATCATCTGTGGAGGCAGCCCTGTGTCTTTTTCCTTTGCTTTATCCCTTCTGTGCTTGGAACAAGGGATCCTTGATGATATTTCAGTTGCAGCCTTTACCTTGTGCAGTGAGGTGTCCCTGTGCATTTTGCAATTTTTGTTTGGACACATTATTTGTTTGCTTCTTTCAAGCCCTGTATTGGTTAACTTCACTTTTAAATTTAGCAAGCTAGGCCATGAAAGTGATAGGCAGCATTTTGCTGGAAAGCATCTGGCCAGAAAAGGGCCTGGTGGTCCCCTGGACAACAGGTTGACCAGGAGCCAGCAGACGGCTCCACAGCCTGTGGAGCATGGCCTGCAAGGTCATGGGGAGTGATCGTTGCCCACCACTCAGCACTGGTGAGACACACCTGGGGTGCTGGATCCCAGGATGAGCGAGCTGTGTCCGTACTGGAGCAGGTCCGGCAAAGGGCCACTAAGGTGAGAAGGGGAATGGAGCACGTGGTACATGAGGAGAGGCTGGGAGCAGCAGCTCTATGGAAGGGCACCGCACCAGTGTGTCGCTGGTATCACCAGATAACTGAAGTCAGCTCCGTTATCGTGGCAGCCCCAGAAGCAGCGTGAGCACGGGGAATTCTTAGCAAAGGGGGAGAAAACAAAACTACAAATTTGACTGCTACAGTCGAAAGCTTAAAGTGATGCAACAGTTGGGGTTTAGATTTTGTCTTTTTCTTATTACTTTATAACTAGAGTTTTTTCACAGTGCATCTGTGTGACCTTTGCATCACCTGCTCACTACAGATGAATGATGTCACATCCTCCCCTTTTTTCTTCCCCGTATGCAGTGTCTGTCTCACTGTTCCTTTTCAGAAGAAGGAAGTGCCAGATCATAGACTTGTAGGCATCCTCACAGACTTCAATTTATTAAATCTCTTTTCCAGCTGAGACGGGAATTCTCTGGTGTCTTGAAAGCAGTGACAGGTAAGTTTTCTGACTTCTCTACAGCACCTGCTCTGTCCCACCAAGCCTGTGCCTCTTTGTCTTCTACAGCTTATAAAATGATTTACAGGGTTCAGCCAGGTGTGGTGTGGAGGGTGGGGAATGTAAAGGGTCTGTAAATGGCAGGGTGGGTTGGCTTTTGCTGCCTGTAGCACCGGCTGCACATGCTGGCATTTCTGTGCGAGAGGAGAAAACCTTCTGGGGATCCAGAGCTGATCATTTGTGTATCGGCTGCCTCTGCTATGTTCCCCAAGTCCCAGTGCCTTGCATTTGGATATCTCCCAGTGCATCTGAGAAGCCGTTTGCTGGGCACATGAGAAGTTCCTTCTGTGACCCAGGCACGGGGATCAAGGGGAAAATGAGGTTTGTCCTCAGGATTGTGCCAGCTGGGTTTTTTGTCCTGTTCCCTGCTTCTTTGGTTTCCTCCTGCCGGGGTTTCTTGCATATGTGTTTCATGTTCAGAATGACTGGAAGTTCTGGAGGTGACAGATGAGGTCTCTAATGGTGTTCCCAGAGTTTGTTGTGCATTGCTGTGAAGGTGGGACACACCTGTGAAGGAAGGTTCATACTCTGCTTCCTCGTCTGTCAGGTTTTTTCTTTCCTTCCCTTCAGGCTGTCTCGGGAGAGCAGGCTC
>VXBT01004795.1:878-11731 GCA_013400235.1 Oriolus oriolus
TTATATTATGTTATATTATGTTATATTATGTTATATTATGTTATGTTATGTTATGTTATGTTATGTTATGTTATGTTATGTTATGTTAATTGTATTATGATATAATATAATATTTTTTCTGTGCAGTATTGCAACATATTTTTGTTGAGTCTCCCGAGGTTGTATTACTAAAAGTAAATGTGAGAACCAGGGATAGATCTGTCAGCTGCTGTGGGAAAAAAGAGAGGGGAAAAAAGGTGCTACAGAGAGTTTAGGGGAAGGAATGTTAATGAGGTGTTTTGATGTTTTGGAGCTACAGACTTTCAACTATAGTCATTCAGTTTCTCTTTCTTCCCTTCCCTGGTGGCTTCTGGCATTGCTTAACATAGGGATACCCATCTGGCTCTGCACTCTTCTCTGTGGTACAGTTAGTGTTGTTCTGCATGCACACCTTCTTTGTCTCAAAATCTCTAGGGAGAAAGAATGCTAAAGCTATTATTTCTGTGTCATTTAATACAACAGTCTTCTTCACAGAATTTATTTTGCAAGCAATTATTGTCACTATACATCATTAGGTTCCAATCAGCTTCAATGCCCACTTTGCAAAATGTTATGTTGCCTTCCAATGTGACAAATCTAGATTAATCCCAAGAAGTATGCAGTTGGAATAGGCCCTCATGCAGTGTGAAATAAACAGTAAGATTCACCAATCTCATTTCATATTCAAGACCTTTTCTTCTTTTTCTCTGTGTGTTTGTGTAAGTGATGTTAACAGTTCATGAGACAGTTGTAGATCTGAGCACAGAAGCAGCAAAACAGGCCTCTGAGAACCACGAACAGAAGCAGCAGTGCAATTTAATATTGGGCAGTGGGATATTTATTTTTGTTCAGTCTGCTGCTGGAACACATATATTAAAATCTGGCTGTACATGAAATCATAAATGTGACACTCAGTCTTTGTAGACGGAGGGAAATAGTAAAACTCCCCTTTCCCTCCTGCTTTCCTTGTTCTATCCCAGGCGTGATGAAACCAAGGCTGAGAATTTGGGATAGATGAGGTGAGACAATTTTCATGTTTTGTTTTTTCCAATATGTTCTCGGGAGACTTCCTTTACAAGTCTGAGCAGAACTGACACTTGGACAGCGGGATATCATCATTAATCCAGTGTGCTAGATGTTGCAGGTTACTCAGTCTCCCCAGAGAAGCCAAAACTCCTGCAGCTCCCTCCTGGTGCTTCTTAGGTAGGGTATATATTACATTTTTCTTTGTGGTTTCAAAATCCAGACTTTGACTCCTATTGCTTTGCTGTTTATCAATTAGATTTTTTTCTTTTGCCATGGGAATATTCAATAATTACTTTTTCCTCTACTTGTTTGCACATCTGGCTAATCACCATAGCAACTGATGTATGCCAGGTGTCTGCTTCAAAAAAGCTCCATCATCTTAGTCTCTCTTACTAAATTCATTACATTAATTGCCAAGCAGATATTAAATCAAACCCAGGAGTAAATAAAAGATTAAAATTGTATAGTCCTTATTACAAACACTAAGCAATTTCTAGATAATATAAAATAGGTAGAAATATTGAAATCACTTTGGTGTAATTTTGACTGAGAAGGGGCCAAACTTGTACTTTGAAAAAATTCTACTGGTCTTACTTGCCTAATATCTCTTTCTCACTGCGGTGAACTGTTTTTATTTTATTTTCAAATATCCTAAACTAACATTAAAAATATCCTAAACTAACATTAAGATTGTACAGTTAAGAACTGAAATATCAGGCAAATAAAGTAATAGCATTTAGAATATAATTAATCACAGAATCACAGAATAGTTCAAGTTGGAATGGACCCAGAAGAATCATCAAGTTCAACTCGTAATTGAATGGCCCGTAGGGGATTGAACCCATGACCTTGGCATTATTAGCACCATGCTTTAACCAGCTGAGCTGATCTTGTGTTTTTGCACACAAATTATGTGCTTGTATAAAAGTGAATGTTAACCACATTATATATGGTTAATTATATAACTTTATTATTTTTAGTGCTAACTTCTATATGAACAGCATTCATTTTTGCTTTATTGTCTATATATACAAACTAATTCAGTATAGTATTAAGATTCTGATGAATTTTAATCATGTTAGATTTTAGTCAGCATGTTTCAAACATTTATTGGATTTTTTGTTTTTCTTCTATTCTTTATCTGTTGTCTCTTTATGAGTGTGCTAATAATTTTATTTTCAGCTAACATTGGTTTGCCGCAAATGTAATTCAAACAGTTCAACTAGAACTCATTAATTTTACTTTTTTCACTTTCTTATCGGCCAATATTAAGCTCTTGAAAAGGTTTTCCTTTTGAACATGCTATTTCTCTCCCTCAAACATGATATTTTATTGTTTGATACACTAAGCACAATAATATTATGAAATTATGAGATTGTGTGTTGCAGGTAATTATCCACATAGCGAATTAAAATCAGTTGTTTCTGCATGTCAGGAGTATATCTTTGCATTTTTAACATTCTCGTTTTGTAGCTGTTATTTCTAATAATCATTTCCTATTATAAATTACAGGAATAATAATTTATAATGAGCTTATGCATTCTGACACTTTCAGATTGCATCTGAGTCATGGGATAGGCACATACCATAGTCCACACTGGTCACTGTGGACAGTCAATCAATCAATCAGATCAGGGGGTTGACTGGAACAGAAAATGAGCTCAGTGGTAGAATTTCTGAGGTTGTGGGAGGATGGTGCAAAGGTAGACGCTGGCTCTGTAGAAACAGGATAAAATTTGAGAGACTCCTAGATTTAGGAACTTAGATGCTTTGAAATGACTCATAAGATCATTTGATGAAAGATACTCACATTGATAAATTATGAGCAATTAATGAGATGAACAAAAAAATACACTTCTGCAGACTCCTGACCTCAGTGAATCTATTTTTTTCAGCAAATGGGTTGATACATATGGTGGGTACTGTAGCACCTTTAAAACTTCCGAATTTAGAACATTTAGTGTCAAGGTTGCAAATGTTAAAAGTGTTCCACAGTTGACCTGAATTTCCTGGATATATATTCTTCATACGCAAAGCAAAGACAGTGATTGTAAAAATCAACTTTTCATTAAAAATGTCAACAAATGTACGTGCTAGACTCAGTGAGAAATTTACTTTTTAGATCTGTATTAAACAACTCTGAAGAATGATTTTATAAAGGAGCAAAATTTTTGTATATTTTCTGAAAGCCTTCAACATGAACTAATTGCCAAGTCATAGATATTTCACTTCAGGTGAACATTATAGAAACTTAAATGCTATAAATTCAGGCTGGTATTGAAAAATATCATGATGCGTTAACAACAGCAGATTTCATAAAAAGGTTCCCATAGGTAAACAAATGTTTAAAATACAGGAGAATAGAAAGAAAACAGCAGTGATCACATTGGAAAATGAGGCTGATAGTGATTCAGCTTTTTTGACTAACATAAAAAAGAATAAACATTTTATTATACAATCACTATTCCAGAATGTCTCAAATACAGCTGTAAAACCTTTACTTAACATTTGAAATTATACCTATAGTCATATACTACACAAATGTCAAGCCTTTTTTAGCTTTTTGTGATGCTTATTTTAAGACTGGAGTACAATCCCTTAAACATATAGGAAGATAATAAATGCATAACTATTAAACTGTATTCTTCTTTTTAAGTAGATGTTGGTTCATCAACAAGAGCTTACTTTATACTAACAAAGAAGTTCTAGTAATATCTCCTGTGAAATTTCATATGAAGTTTTGTAGGAATACATAATCACATTTCAGGTCTGAAGCTATTAATAATATTTAGTTTTATTAAATTGTTGCTAAGTATTTTTAGCATGTTTAGTTAATGGAATTCATTGTCTCTCTCCCTTACTCCATTATGCTTTTATATCTCTCTATATATCTACTTTCTTTTCTCTCTTGCTCTTCCTTTTTCTTTCCCTCTTATATCCTGCCCAGTGAAATAGCTTGCACAGTTACACTTTGAGTGCACACATGGAAAGGTGACTTTGCAAAAGAGTAATGCAATTTGATAGATGATCATAAATGAAATTGAAAGGCTTTTTCTGATGATCCCCTGCTCCTTTAATAAAAATTAATGTAACATGTTACTCTAGATGTATAAAACTGCAAACAGCAGCAGCAAACTGCTGCTATTATGCTCAGTACATATTCTAGAAAATTAAACTTTTATTTTGATTGTCATGTAATGTGATTAGGATTAGTTTATTTAAATGGTGCTTGTG
Organism: Oriolus oriolus; assembly: GCA_013400235.1. NCBI lineage: Eukaryota > Metazoa > Chordata > Aves > Passeriformes > Corvidae > Oriolus > Oriolus oriolus. The sequence continues at coordinate 5,157 of VXBT01004795.1, forward strand.
TTTTTCTTTGCTTTGTAGAAAAAGTATGTTATTTTCCAAGGGGTCATTTAATTCTATCATCTGCATCCCATAACTTATCCTTCTTTCCTGGCTTTGGAATACTTTCAGGACTGAATTTTCTCCTTGATAATTTCAAGATTGTTATTTAAGAGAGATATAATTTTGTCCCAAATACAACTTTTACAATATCTTGCCTTTTTGTAAGAGATTTGTATGACACCATGAGTGTAGACAATATTTCTCCTACTAAAGACATCTTAAGCCAGTTTGTTTGGTTTTTTTAAGACACGGTTAGAAAAATACCTATAATGTCATAGATAAACAAATCTACTTCACAGTTAAATAACTTACATTCTTATTTTTTGACAATAGTCCTCATTTGCTGCAACATAAAAGTATCCATATGGGTAGATATCACAGAGCAGCTGTAATATCCCATCTTGATTTCCATCCTTATTTCCATTTCCATACAGAAACCTCAATAGTGTGTCCATGGTAGTAGAATCATTAGTAGGTTTCTCCATAATATTTCCATGAGTTAAGGATCCTCTTACAAGAGTACTCTTACCTGAAGTACATAAGACTTTGATCTAAGATCAACCATGAAGTTTTTGCTGTTGAAAATTAAACCCAAGCATGTTTTTCTAGTTAATATTTTTTACCTTTCACTTAATTCCTGACACTACCTCAGGATCTTTGAAGTCAGTAAAACATCTCTCTTTCAAAACTAGAACCATGCACTGCCTAATTTTTTTTTTTAAACATTTTAAATTAGTGCATCAAATGAAAATTTGCTTTCATTTAGTCTAATGATACACAGGTAGATTTTGGAGAATTAGTTTTAGTACTCAAAACGCTTAAGATTTCCTTCACTCCACTGCCTCCTACCAACAACAGAGAGCATGTTTTATCTCACTTCAGTGCAATGAGCACTTGGCCACAACATAAGTTAGTTTAAATTAAGGGGAATGCCTGATCATAGTCCTTGGTTTTGGCAGCATTTCTGGGGATGGGGAAGAAAACTGTCTGAGTTTGAAGACCTGTTGTCCATAAAATAAATGAAATTTGTAATTTATTTTAATTTTCTGAAAGAAAATGGTGGAAGGAAGATATGTAGGGGATGGGTGCAGAAAATACCACCCACAATTCACTGTAAGACTCCAAGGCTGAAAATATACGTTATTTATCATAGTCATTGTGTCAGATATGGTTCCAGAAAACAGCAATTTAATGAATTTGTGGGTTTGATCCAGAAACTCAAGAACTCCTGTAATAAACAAAGCCCTAAATCCATGTCACTACCATACAGAAAGCAAATAAGGGCCCAGAGGTGCCCGTATTTGTATGTATATTGCTGTTCGGTGTTAGGCATCTGTCTAGGGAGGGATGGGAGATTGTGAAAAGGAATGAATTAATCATTAGACTGTGATTTTTAGTTCTTTGCAGAGACACAATCACTGATCTAAAGCATCCTCTATAATTCATCTTTGTCAAGTCCCGTTTGTTCTTTCTTTGTCGCCCTTACTGGTGTTCCCCATATAGCTTCAAAATGGTTATCGGAAGACAGAGTGAAGAAATGAAGATTTTGATAACAGAACTTGCCCAGAAAACAGAAACTCAAGGATAGAGACAGCTCAGATGTGCAATGTGCCTACACCTATAGTTCTGCTACTCTTGATTGCAGTGCCAACAGAGCTTTTTCTTGGCCTTTGCCCAGGATGTGTAATGAAAGAAGGCTGCTTTTTCTTTTTGTATTAACACTAAATCTGGACAGTATTGCCCCTTATGTGCAGTATTGGCCATGCATAAAATAACCTAATGCACTATAAATTTCCTAGATGAAATTTAAAGCATAAGAAAGCATTCAATAAAATTTTAATGACCTTCTAAGCATTAAGCAGACTCGAAATAGATCTCAAAATTCAACCTAGCCATTTCCTTCAAGTGCAGCGGTGGAAAGAAGAAATTCTTTACTTTTTTTTATTTCATTCTTTATCTCCTTGCATAAATGAGGGACTCCTGTACAGGATCTGTTATGAGACTGTGCAAAACTAATTATTACTTTTCTGAAGCAAAATATGAATATCCCAAGAAGCTGCTATTTTGTAAAACCTATCATGTAGCTTCTAACAAATAGCCTTGAGGGGCTTCGTAATTACTGACAGGGATATTAGAACTGACAGATTTCAGGTGTATGCTACAGAGTAAAAAGGAAATATTGTAGGCTTGGTTAATGATTTCTCATTTATGTTTACACATTTGACAAATCCAGCAACTACTGTCTTACAAGAAAGATCTGGTTTTGCTACCTTTCAAATGAAGATGGATGGTTCAAACTATTTAGTTTTCTCTACTAACAGGAGATGTCTACTTGACATCCTGCAGAGAGAGGCTTGTAAGTCTTATAAAGCTATTCCTTAAGAGGTTTCCAATGCATTTGTTGAAATATATTTCTAAATAATAGTTGAGATAATGTTAAGGTGAAACAACTTAGCATTTTATGTATAATTTTTACGGCAGTGAATGTAAACCAGCTATTCTATCACACACAATTTTCTTGAATTTCACTGGAAGAAAATCATTATATATGCAAGGCATATCAGGTTGAGTTATTTAGTTTTTTAAGTGACTGTTACAACACTACGTCTACCTCCTACTTATTTAAAAAAACCCAAGACAAACAAACAACAAACACCACATTAACTTGCCAGATGAACCTTAGCTTCTTTGCACTGAATACTGCACTGACCACTGGACTAGTAATTATGTCAGCCAGTTTTCAAAACATTTTATTTCATGATTTTTTACTTTCAACAGAAATCGTATTTTTCCCCATCTCCACTATTTAGAGACGTGTCACAGGGACTGATGTCTATTATTCTAAAGGAGTTATTTCCTTAAGATTCCACAGGTGTTGGGCTGTGTATCCTGCATGTTTTCTTTCTTTCTTTTATCAACATTTCTCATCTCAATCAAAAATAACAAAATTTAACTGACTGCAGTAGCTGTATGACTAGATGGCTGTAGGTTTCTGTGAGGCACTTAGAAAATAAAAAAGTAATATTTTGAGCCAGAAAAGAAGCAATTGAAAACTGAATAAAAATGTCTAAGATATTATATTTTTTTCTGTTCTTTTGCATCGTTTGGTCCTTCTCATTGTTTGTGCGAAAGTACTAACTTGTCACATACATGCATAACACAGTTGGTCGAGGTAAAGCAAATTTTAAAGGTAGGTAATTTATATCTATCTTTGTGGTCATCAGATTAATGGAAAAAAAAAGCCAGGTCAAAGACACTGATGAGTTAAAGTTTCCCATGGATCAGAAATCCCAGCTGCCTGTCACTCGAAATCAGTATTCTTTGAAATGCTTCTACTGACTATGTTAACCAGTCCTTCCATTATGAAGAAATCTAAATATGAGACTCAAGAGCATGAACTGGATCTCAGCAAGCAAAGAATTGACATTTCTCCCTGGTTCGCTCTTGGAATTTTCAACTACTTTTAAAGGATAATGTGATTAGTTAAATATAACATGAACTATTGTTCCCTTTAGTATAGTAACATTAACTAAGTGCCCTGAAAATTCATGTGCTGGTTTTAACACCACCTGGACATTAAACTACAAATAAACCACTTCTGTAACCCACACCCCTTTTGGTAAGGGAAAATCCAAGATTATGGCTTGAGGTCACTGTTTACTGAAAGCACAAAGCAATGGAATAAGACAGAGTATTAATAGCAAAAGAATACAAAAAGAGAAGGTGTTTTACCCACAAAAAGGTGTTCACCATCGGGAACAAAACAATCAAGGTGGTGAACCTCCCCCCAAAACTTGTACCCACATGGCTTTCCCAGATAAAGGTAATGTGGTGACTGTTCCTACACGCTGCCCATATGGCCACTGGGAACAAAGGCAAGGTGGGGACTAGCACTTCCCAGCTCCATCCTGAAATAACAAAAATCAACGACAAACATAGCCCCCAAAACCTAGGTTGTTTGTGCTGAGTAATGCCTCTTTCCGCTGAGCTCAGTTGCTCACCAGGTGCCTGTGCTTGACTGATGCCATGGTCTTTTCTTACTACATTATTTACATGACTGTATATTGGAAGCATATTTCAGATGCTAAAATTAAGGCAGTTAAATTATAGCAGTGAATTATAGAAACTAAAAACAAAAAAGATGTTGCTAATTCAGCTATACTCAGACCCAGGATAGCCTCATCTAGATAGTTTTCAGGATAATACCGGGAATTAAACCATACAAAAATAGTTCTGCTGCAGGAATGCTAAACATATACAGAAGTATTGACTGTAGATGTCAGTCAGGGAAACTGTGTCAAAGGCAGTTTCAAATGAAAGCATAATTTTCCTTTTCAAAATGTGAAGAAATGAACTGAACAAGTCCTGTCAAAATGTTGAGAATTATGCTATTTTCTACCTTCCCCTAAATTTCTTTGAGCTCAGATTTTACATTACTAAAACACAGAATCATATTCTCCAGTCATTTCCCTGTTTTTTGAGCAAAACAGAAATTTTACAGCATGTCAGAGGAGAAAGCAGAGCTCTTTAATATTGTACTATTTCATCCTTCTCTCATAATGTTAGGTCCAAATTCTGCAGGGACATGCACAGGTTTAGCTTTATGCACTGTGAGTTATTTCTTGGACTTGACAGGAAACTGAATTCCCATTACATTAAAAAAGGCTTTCTCTTTTTGAGGTTTGGCTTGCCAATCTGTCAGCTACCCATATTAAGTTTTCTGATCAAGAATTCATGTGTGAAAATAAGTTTTTTCTTCACAATGCCCAGGAAAGCTTTGGTGTAGAATTTAAAACTCCTGGATATCCAAACCAGTCTGATTCAGCCATTTTCACCAGTGCTGAATTTGCATGTTCCTCAAACATCCTCTCTTGAAAAATAATCAGATTAATTATTTTCTCTAAATACCACACTGGCACGTACTTGTATGTTCAATGAAGGAAAGGTTTTGACTATTAGTTTCAGGTAAACTAACATTACTGAGACTTATAACTAATATTATATTATTGCCAAACTCATTCCACAATCAAGATGAATCCTGGTCAACTTTAAGTACAGGCTTATGAAAAAATTGGTGTTGAATGGCAACCCCACACAGGCTTTTTGATTAAAAGTTAGGGACAAATATGTCCATCACCCCAGATATCATGTTTGACATGAAGTGTGAGGACAGCTGACCATACAACACAGTGGTTCTTAACTTAAACTCATCATATTTGTCCAAGATAAAAGCACTGGCAATTTATTTTTACTTCTTTAAATAAGTACATTACCTTCCCTTTGCTCCTGTCTTCATTTTGCATTACAGAGTAAACTGATGCTTGCTGTTAACTTCTCAACAGTCCAAGGAAGCAAATTATATTCCAACTGAAAAATATTTTGATCAGTATTGATGTTGTAGTGACCCAGAGGCCTTTCTCAAAACTGTTACAAATCTGAACTTCATGCACTCCCTTACCTTGTATTTTTAATATGGAAAACATTTGTTTTCTATATCTTAGGCTACTAGATCTTGACATTGAATGATGATTCCCAAACTGTAAAACTCATATTGATACAATACAATAACCTAGAAAGATCAACATTACGTTGAAGAATCAGAAGGGCTGTATGCAAAAAGTGTGTCAATAGAGACAGAATCTATACTTCTCATAATACAGCAAAGAGTGGAGAAACATCCAAATGAAAACTGGCAAAATTTGGTGACCCCCAAGGGTCCATACTGGGACCCTTTAAAATATTAATTTATCACATACATAGTGGGACTGAGCGCACCGCCGGTAAGTTTGTGCATGACACCAAGCTGAGGAATGGGATGCCATCCAGACGGACCTCAACTGGCTTGAAGAGTCAGCTCATTTGAGCGTCATGAAGTGTTGCTCAAATGAAGGCCAAGTGCAAGTACCTACACCTGAGTTGAAGCAATCCTCAGTATAGATACTGACAGCGGGATGAATGGATTGAGAGCTTTCCTATGGAGAAGGACTTGGGGAGTCTGCTGTACAAAACATTGGATATGAGCTGGCAATATGCTCTCATCTTTAAAATAGACAGAGGGCTGCAACACGCCTTTTCTGCAGAAACGTTAGTGTTGGAGTTCAGTCTGGAGGGGAGAAGGCTTCAATAGACACACTACTGTGGCCTTTCAATAAATAAAGGGGGTTTATCAAAAAGACAGGAATGACTACCAAGACCTGTAGTGACAGGACAAAGGGGCAGCTTTTTTAAACTGAAAGACCATAGGTTTAGACTGGACATAAGTAAAAAAAAAATTGTTATAAGTGTGGTGAGATACTGGAACGGGTTGTCCAGAGAAGTTGTGGATCACAGGAAATGTTCAAGGCCAGGTTGGACAGTACTTTTAGGAACCCGATCTAATGGAAGGTGTTCCTGCCTTTATCAGGATGTTTGGCTGAGAAGATCATTGAAGGTCCCTTCCAACCCAAATCATTCTATGATTCTAAGTTTCTGTTAAATAAAATGAAGGAAGTAGAAGCATTTGTTTTACATTTATTACTGTAGTAGTGCGGATTTCA
>VXBT01004797.1:0-22832 GCA_013400235.1 Oriolus oriolus
GGTACTTAAACCGTGAAGTATGCTAAGTCCATACATAGCCGTACTTCAGACAAAAGTCACTGTTTGGAAACATGACCTCGAGATGTACAGTTGAGGTGTCTTTGTCCCTCTTGAGCCCTCTCCTTTCTTAAGTCATCAGGTATCACCTTTGTTGGGTGGGATCTTCTTTGTCCATTCCATTTCTCCAAGGTTTAAGTGGGAAGTTGCTCAGTGATTCCCTCTCTTTGACCTTGGTATCATGAGTTTAGCTTGCAGGAATAACAGAAGTGAGTCTGTTAGAGACTTTACATTGTCCTCTGCCTTCCTACTAGCTTCTGTTTCTGGGTACACTCCCTTGGTGTTACTTCAACAAAAATGAAAACTAATATACCCACAGGAATTCTTGGAAAAATAAAAATGGCAGATGTTTTAAGGGGAGGGTCTTCATTAGGCTCTGTGAATGAACTCTTCATTGTAGAGTTTGCACAGCATTAGAGGGAAAATTAGACCTTATCAACCAAAAGGGATTTCATGTCAGGGCAGAGGATATGTAAATTAGCCTTAGTCTGTTCTATCAGAGGCTTTTTCATCATATCTGCATGATGTTGAGAGAGGCTGGAAACTGGGGAAGCTATTAATCTTGCATTGTTTTCACTGTACCATGTCTATTTTTGAAAAATTACCTTTGATTTAAGTGCAGTACTTTGAAGAAATAATTATAATTTATTAACCAAAACCTTTTCCAACCATCCGCAGCGATATAAGTGTGCCTGTTTGCGTGCACCCATATGGTCTTCTAGTTATAACTCCTGCAGGAACAAATTTGACTTTGTGGCCTTGGTGTGTCTTCTAACTGACGAGGTCAGCACCTTGTAGGAATAAGTTAGTAGGACACCCACCAAGTTCATGGGTCATATTGACTTATCACTGTCATATTTGAAAGGTCATAAGCAATATTTACAGTATTAACTTTAAACTGCTCATTGAATATAACTGTCTATAATAATTACTCTCAGAAATGCCTCATGGAATGCAACTAGTGATTTCCTATAAATGATCATAAAACCTTGCACTCTCCTACTTTTGTACCTCTAGAAGTTATCAGAGAGGTGTTCCGTTCCCAGGAATCTGCCCTAATCTCCAAAAATGAGGCATGCTAGGAAGTTAAGAACACTTCAAGATCAGTGTATTTCAAAGCAAACGAGGAGAAAAGGTAGCTCTATCAGAAGTAGAGATAAGGAAGCCTGGTATCTGAAGGGATTTGGTCATCTCCTTGAATTATTTGATGTAATTCAACTGAAGTTTTTGCTAGCTGGAATGTTCCTAACATTCATTTTTGACTGCAGAAATTTGTTGTTGAGTAATATCTGCAGCTTTTCCCTTGGAGAAGATAGGATAGTAGTGGAGAACCTTCTTTACTTAGTTGCCCATTTATGTAAGCAAGATTTTCCTGGAATACATCTCCATTTTCAAAAATTGTAAGGGAAAGGACAGAAAGATGTGCATGCACATTAACACTTGCATGTATTTTGATCTTAAACAGGCTGAGACCTAAGGAATCGAGGCTGAAAATTAAGCAAAAAGAATTAAAATTAAACAAACAAACAAACAAACAAAAAAACCCCAACCCTTGCTACACTAGCAGAAAGTGTTCTAAAGTAACAATACAGTCATTTTGATGGCATTATGCCTCAAACATTTTTTGCAATCTCTGCTGCAAACGTTTAAGTTGGCATGAAGATAGGAAGTGCTTCCACTTTCCTTTGTTCTTCCTTGCCTTGAGAGAAAAAACAAGACCACAGAAAAGAAAATTTCCCAGAATTCTAGAATCATCAAATCCTAAAATATCCTGAGTTGGAAGTGACCCACAAGGATCATCAAAATCCAAGTCTTGGCCCTCCACAGTGCTACACCAATAATCACACATGTGCCTGAGAGCATTGCCAAGGTGCTTCTTGACCTCTGGCAGGCTGATGCAGTGACTACTTCCTGGGAGACCCATGCCAGTGCCCTACCAACTGCCTTCTGGGTGAAGAACCTTTTCCTGATATCCAACCTACGCCACCCCCAGCTCAGATTCAGGCCATTTCCTCGAGTCCTGTCACTGGTCACACGAGTGAAGAGATCGGTTCCTGCTGCCCCTCACAAGGAAGCTGTAACTGCAATGAGGCCTCCCCTCAGTCTCCTCTTCCCCAACCTGAACAGACCAAGTGACCTCAGTTGCTTCTTTTATGGCTTCCCCTCATCTGATCACCATGGGTGGCCCAGATTAGAAAGGTGTAAGGCAGTAATCTTACTGCCTTGCTGTGATCTACTTGGAATGACTTTTCCAACCCCAGTTTCCCTGAAGCTGTAGGCTTTCTTGCTCTTTAAACCCTATTGCTAACCCAATTTACCAGGTATTGTTCAGACGTAATAAGTGTAAGAGTCTGTCATTACTCTATTTTGCTTTTGCAAACTCTGGTAGGAAAAGTCAGCACCATTATGAAATCCATTATAATCACAAGTGCCAGTATGTCGGAGTAGCTGCGGGAATTGCTGAATCCTCTAGGGAGTGTTTATTTCAGTTGTTTCATTTGTTCTAGCTGTTTAGATTGTCCCTTGTCTGGATTCTTTCTCTATTTTCTGCACGTTGAAAGCAAATACATACCTCAGAGTCCCAAGAGCTGACAGCGCTCTTGAGCTTAACAGAGGAACAATATTTTTCTCCCCCACCCCGCACTCTGAAAAACTTAAATGCAATATGCTCTCTTGGGCTTTCATGTTTCCTAACTATATGTAAATAGAACAGATTCAACATTTTTTAGAGCAGGGTTCCTGTCATTTTCCATTTGTCTGTAAATCACATCAGTATTTATCTTTAGTATTATCCAAAAAAAAAAATCAAATCTATTTTTATATCTGATAAAATACAGCAAATAAAAATTATTTCTAAAACTAAAAAAAAAAATAGTAAACTTCAGTCTAGCTTTAAAAGTATCTCCAGCTCTCTCAAGGTTACTAAAATGTGTTTCTTCTTTCCATGTGTTGTGGTTTAACCCCAGCCAGCAACCACGCCCCGTGGTGCCACTAACCCACTCCCCCACTAGCAGGATCAGGGAGAGAGTCAGAAGGGTAAAAGATAGAAAACCCATGGGTTGAGATAAAGGCAGTTTAATAAGGAAAGCAAAAGCAGCACACACAAGCAGAGCAAAACAAGGAATTAATTCACTTCTTCCCATGGTTGAGGAGGTTCCTGTTATGCTAATTCCTGTGACACAACTCAGATCATGGCTCACAACAATTGAAAGACACACCCATTACAATCTCCATCCCTGGCTCTTTTGGTCCTGGTTATCTGGTTTAACATTGCAATGAACTCTTCTTATTCCCAACCTGGTTAACAAGGGATTCCTGCTGGAGTCCACCATTAGTACAGCCCACATCGCAGTCCTCCATGGGCTGCAGGGACACAGCCTGCTTCACCATGGTCTGCACCACTGGCTGCAAGGGAATCTTTATTTCCCCTCCTCCATTGTGGGGTCCTACACACAGGAGACACTCCTCCTTAAATTCCTCCGACATGGATCCTTCGCACGGGCTGCAGATCTTCCCAAACTGCTCCAGCCTGGGTCTCCTGGGAGGTCACGAGTCCTGCCAGCAAACCTGCTTCATCACAGACACCTCACAGGGTCACATGTCACATTCTCCTTCAGGCATCCATCTGCTCTGGCATGGGGTCCTCCACAGGCTGCAGGTGGATCTCTGCCCCCTCATTCACACATCCCAGTCCCTTCAACTCAGCTTCCCACTGGAGTTTCAGACTGTCCTGTAGAGCAGCACAGAATTACACACCATGTAAATGACTTGATTACAGATACTTTTAACTCATTCATGATTTTCATACAATTTTTGTGGGGTTTTTAATGTCCTGCTTTAAAATCATCCCAACTATTCTTGCAACCCTAGTGAGTAGATGGATTTTTTATTTTGAGTCAGATATTTATTTCAGCAGTGTATTTCAGTAACTTCCTGGGATTCGTAGGATTTTAGGTTTAGTTATACTATTCAGTTACAAGGATTTCCTCAAGAACTTCTATCTTCAGGCAACAAACACAATCCTCCAGTGGTTCCTTACCAGCTTCTGAAAGTGTTATGAAAGAATGCTACCTGATTTTTAATGTTATCAAGCTCTTACATGACCATATTTCCCTCCAGCACATCAGCAAAAGGTTACAAGGATTTCAGGATGCTGGAATGCAAGTGAAATTTAACTCAGTTTGCAAGGGACAGTTTGATTTTGCTCTTATACTCACTAGTCTTTCTGCAAGTAAAATCGGGAAAGATTTCTCTGTTGGTTAAACATCCAAGTCCAGTCCTTAGGGAGAATGGTGGGGGCAGTCATAACTTCTCAAATATTGACAAATGCTGAGCTCATAACATACGAGCGTTGAGCGTAGCTCATAACATATTCTCATCAATATGAGAATCCATCAAGATATGTATTTTGAATTTTTTCTTAGCCAAGTCCATTTTTAAACAGCAGATTTGATTTACTCTAATACCCAGATCATTTGGTAATTTTTATTTTTCCTATATTGAACACTATTTCATTCTGGTACTGCATTGACAAGTAAAAATGACTGCCCTAGAATCATAAAATCATTAAGTTGGAAAAGACCTCTAAGATCATTGAGTCCAACTGTTAACCCAGCACCAAAAAGTTCACTAAATCATGTCCCTAAGTGCCACATCCCACTGTTGAACACTTCCAGGGATGCTGATTTCACTACTTCCCTGGGCAACAGTCAGTATACCTGCTTTAGGGAGAAGAGTGAGAAAATATTTTCAAGTTTGCCTGTAACCTTTCATTTTTCAAGTGTTAATATCCCCTGATTTAGGTCACCTTAAGATAAAAAAACTATCTAGAAATAAAAACGGAGATTGATATTCAAGGACTTGTGTTTGTTATTATGAGGTGAAGTTTGACAGGTTCTGTCATGCTTAGAGTGTTGCTTGACTCTGTAGAGCACTGCTTGACTGAAGCCTGCAGCTTTGGATTAATCTGGACATACTAATTAAAGGAAGATGCTTCTTTTATTGCTGTCAGTGTCTGGCAAAGCTGGCTGCATTCCAGCACGTGAGTAGATATCAGTGTGCATTATCAAGCATAGGTGTTTAGATATTTTTCAGGTTAACAGTATTTAAATCTCTGCTTGAGGACTCAGCTTCTGTTTTCAAGCACTGTTCACTGGTTTAGCATGACTCTGCCAAGTGTTCGGGCTCCACCCAAATTTGTGAGCTCTGCACTTGCTGAGTTATTAGAGTTTTTAGGCCAGGTATCATGGCTTAAGCAGTTCTCCAGGAGATTGTCTGGACTACCCTAATGGACCTGGGAGTCACCACATCCCTCTCCCATCTGCATGCCTTCCCCATGGCTGGGCCACACGAGCTTTCTTGTACCGAGTCCAGCCCTGTGTCCACCTGCCCCACTGCATCCTGCCAGCCCCAAGATGTGAGGTGCAACTGAGGCAGTGTGAAAAACAAGCTGAGATGTGCAGAGACTGGCTCTCACTCTCCTCCCCTCTCTCTCTCTAGGTGTAGGACCCAGTGCGGACTCTGAGGTTAATTATGCTCGTGGGGTGCCTAGTCCTTTCCATCACAGGGTTGCCTTGGTGAGACCTAGATGAAGAAGTGTGAGGTAGAAATATGGCATGAGCCAAGAGCAGAATGATGAGGAGCCCACTGATGTGCCTTGTTCCTCGGACCTTTTTTTATCCCTCTATTTTTATTTCACTCCATTAGCTGAATCTTTTTTGTGTGCTCCTGAGAGGAAAAAAAGAAAGGTACAGACCTCAGCATCTTAGTGACCTTTCCAAGAAAAGCTTTTTAAAGTATTTTTTTGAGAACACCAAGGTGGCAAAATTCAGCTTTGCCTCCAATGGTGAGAAGTCTTGAACCAGGCATGCTGACTGATAAAATCCATAGATTCTTACAAGCAACCAGAATAGGTCAGCTAGTATTTATATTTCTTTTCAATATTTTCAGAATCCCCCTGCAGGTCACAGGAAAAAAAATTCTTATAAAAAATCTCATTGATTTGCATTTCTAAATCCTGTTCCCAGAAGTAATTTAGGAGCAAAATGACATCAGGTGTTAAGGAGACTTATGATTCAAAATGTCTCCCCCTTTTGAAAATGAGCTTTAGCTTCAAAATCTGGTACTTTTGGAAGTCTAAACTGGGCAGAGTACAAGACATTTTTTGAGAAAGAACAGATAATAAAGACTCCAAGATATATATTTTGATAAATATATATGGTAAATATCAAAAAACATTTTAGTTTCTCTTACAGCTGTCTGTGGAAATGCTTTCATTTCTTTCAAAAGAACATAAAGTAAGTGTTCATCAAATAAACAATAACCAATGCTTAGGACCCTTAAATGCTGAAAGGGAGAGTCATCTGATACTGAAAATATTTATCAGCAATTAGTTCTGCCCTTTTTCTGCTGTATGTATGTCTTTACTATAGCTATCAAAATCATGCACACCCAGGACCTATGGAAATAACAGTTATTCACCTGTTACAAAGAAGACTTTCTTAAGGGAAGCAAAAAGGGATTACTTTTATTCATTTCTCTTAACTCAAAGGCTTTGTATAAATATAGGGAAGAGATATGTCTCTTCATCTTCTCTGTATGCTTACCAACAGTTTCCAAAATTTTTTCAGACTTTCCACTGGTATTAGCAACCAAAATCTCTGTTCTTCATAACATATTCAGCAACAAAGACTCGCAAAGCAAAATCCTTCTTTGTCCTGCATAACCTGTAGTGCGTGCACTGGCACGTCTGTTATCAGTGCAGTGCACTGTGCGACTGCAAACAGTAATACAATCAGGTTTTCATTTATATTAATGTGGCTAAGCTCTGTGTTTGATCGTGTTAAAAGATATGCACTTGCTAAATGTAATTCCCATATATTAATATATTACCTACAAAAGGCCATTGTTTACGTAATGTGATTCACATGAGGATTCAGAATGAAAATTTATCAGTGAGATTGGTAAATATCCTCGTTTAGTTTTAGGTTAGAAGAATTTAAAAAAAAAAAAAAGAATTCACATGAAATCAGTAAATTGCCATCAGCAGCAGATTTACTATCAGCATCTCAAGACAAAACCCATCATCATGTATAAACCAAATCCCACAGTCTTGTTCAGGAATACATCCATTATTATCGAGTTAAAACTGAACTTTTTATTTCTCTTATGGAGAAATTGCCTTCTTCATGCATGAGGAACTTTGGCAAAATAAAATCCAGATTTCAGCCCTGTGGCCCAGCATGATCCCTATATTCCAATTAGGATTGTACTGGCAATGGATTTTCCAGCAGCTGATATTCATAAGGTGGAAACTAACCAGCAGCATTTTCTACAGTAAATCAGAAGTTAAAGAACATTCTCAAAAGGCAGAAAACCTGGCCCAGTGTCTTCCTTGGCTTGGATGGACTCAAACTCTCATTTCCCCAACAGGTCCGTTTTGCGCTTTTTTTTAATTGAGCATGAACAAGAACAAAGACTTAGATGCAAGGATTCACATGCTGAGATGTCCTATTCTCTGTTATCATAATCTTGTGCTTTTCCACACTGGAAAATTTTTTGTTTAGGTACCAGCACTCTCTTCAAACTCTTTCAAAAAACAGAAGGAATTTATCCCAGGACTAACCACGACCTCACTTAGTGCACTCCCTACTGAGGTATGAAGCAGAAAGGGATATATGCACATACTTACTGTAATTTAGCTCTCCTGAGAACACAGGCAATTGCATTCTTCTGGATACCTCCTTATGACTTATTTTCACATATCACAGATGCTTAATTTGTAATAACTGGAATCCTGTTAGTAAACTGGAGCTGTGTTCCCATTTACTTCAAAAATATATCTGAAAAGCATTTTATATCAATGTTACTTGGCAGAGGATGAAACAATACGGATGTGATTGCTAATCAGTTCTCTGTGTACCTCCATTTGCAGGTAGATAGCATCCTGCCTGCCCAGAAAGAGTTAAAGATTTTGAGAGGTAGAACCAGGAATACAGGGAAAGCTATGGGAGATTGAAAAAATAATCAGTATTATACTATAGGGTTTTTTTTCTGGAGAAGTGAGTTTTTTAGAGGAGATGGAAAAAAATAATCAGTACTATATATAGGGGTTTTTTTCTGGAGAAGTGAGTTTTTTAGAGTAGTTTAACTAGGCTGAGAAATTTCAGTCTGCCTTACTAGACCTAAATTTGGAGAAGCCTTAGAGATGGCAGGGTTTAATGGGAATGAAGATGAGTGAAGTAGCTACCAACAAGTGGATAAGAGTCTCTGACAAAGAAAGGGATGCATAAACTGAAGGCAGTGTTTTGAGCTGACTGGAACGTATGAAAGCTTCAGCAAAAATTTTCTTTGAGGGAGGAAGGGAATATCCAGAAAAGGTTATTTTATTTTTAGCTCTCTGCTCTGCATGTGTGTACCTTTGAAAAAGAGAGTGCTTTATTCTGAAAAAAACATTCTGAAAAAACAGCAGTCAGCTCAACAGTCACAAATCCCTGAAGGAACAAGGGCTCACAGATGCCAGATGCACTTGTCATGCTACCAGAGCTGGAGAAATGGGAATGTCTGGCCAGTGATCCATTTCAGATTTCATGTTTTGAGAGAGTGGCCTGGTCACTGAGTACATGGAAGAAAGATGGAAACAGTCCAAAGGGAAGATCTCCCAAAGACAACGATGCTCGGTGTTGTCCAGTGACAATTTTTAGCTGGTAGCAAAGACAGATGAAGGAACCTCTATCCCCAGGCACTTGTTCTACATCTTGCTAGCCCATCAGTTTTGCAAACATTACTTTTACTGGGCCTGCACTGCAACCTAAAGCATCAAAACTATCAGGCTAAAGAGAAACCGCCCAACATGGACTGGGAACTTTAAATCTCAGCTGGTCTTTCTCCTGACCTCCATGTCAGCATGGCCACTCAGACACACTCAGCATTACAAAGAGGGAGACAGATGGCGGCATTAAGGTCTGAGGGAACAGCTACAGGTGGTGGAGGGCATTGGCACCCTGTCAGCCCACCCAGCCAGTGTGGTTTACACCCCCGTGATGCCCACACTGCTCACAGAGTGCACCTGGTCTGGCCATGGGCTGCAAACTGCTGCATGGGTTCCTAAGTTTCAGTATGTACTGGTTGATGGTTTGCCGTAGATTTGGGAAGATACGGTCAAATGACCTTGTGATCAATGGAGACACAGCTTAGTTTTGTCAAGAGGGTGAAGAATTTTCTTTTTCTGAAAGCATATAATACTCCTGATTTTTTGCTTGCATTCCATAAATCAGCATTCATTTACAGAACAGCTCAAAGTAAGAGATCCGATTATCCTGGAGGTAATTAAAATCTTTTTCTTATCCATGAGCAGGGCAATAACCTGGGAGGTCCCTCTTATATTTTATGGAGTACAACATAAAACCACTGAAGCAATATCAGATGACTCTCTGACAACATATTATGTGGTGCCGCCACATTACTGGAAAACTACTGACATTTTTTAAAGGGAAAGTAGTGGTGCAGTTTTCCATGAGATACTGATTAATATGCTATTGAGTCTATAAATAAGGTGCCAACCAGCAGCAGTTGTGACAGCATTTCTGCACCTTGCTAGGCTGGGGCTGAGATCAGTAAGTCAGTTCACACAGGCCGGTTATCTATGATGTAACAGTGATGAATGGTGAAAGGCAGGATATGAGTTGCTATTTAGAGGGAAGGTGTTCAGAAAAATAAGGACAAAATGAGAATTTCTTCATACAGGTTTAGCCATGTTACAAACATACTCAGACAGAAAAATGAGAGAAGTGTCTAAGTGCAAAACAAGCAATAAATCTGAAGATAATAGAAAGCAGTGAGTGGCAGTCCAAGGCCACATACCACATTTCATCATATGTGCCAAAAAAAAAAACAACTCACAGAGAAACAGGACCCTAAGCAACCCTCTGATCTTTGTTTTAGGCTTAAGGTGGTTAGTCCTGTGGGCTTGTATCTTTTCTTATTCAGCTCTGTTTTGCTACAGACTCAATGAATTTTGAGTCCATAAATAATAGCTTAACCTTTCTTTTTCTTTGTTCTGGACCAGATTCTAATTTTGAAGTATCTTTAGGTTCCTCTCGGAGGTTTATATTGTGGAGATAGTGAGACTGCAGTAGAAACATTGGTGGAATGAGAGAAAATATTTAATGAATGAGGTCCTTGGGATGCTTTGCTTTGGGAATAACTCAAACACATGGTTTGATCAGGCAGCTGTCTGTATGCAGTTTGTCATTTCTAAACTCAGTTTTTCCAGGAGATTAATTAAAGTCCATGCAGTATTTCTGTCTCAATTAGAAGGAACGGGGCACCTTCCTTAAAATTACAGCATATAGTAGTTTTTCTTATGGTGTCCATTTGGTTTAGACTTTCTAATTTCTTAAAAATTATTAGTACAGACTGTTGAAATAATAATATTTTCAGTATCCGACAGTGGTTTGTAACTACTGGTATGTGTTAAGTTTTCTTAAGGCAGTTGTGTATCCTAACCAACACTGGTTTATAAAAAGGCTTATTCATATTTCAACAATCTATACCAACAATTTTTGTGACGTTTCTTTTGCTTGAAGTTTTGCCATGAGTCTTCTCCAAGCAAACCATCCTCAAGTCTGTCTAGTGCCTTATTACATCCACAGCCTTTAACTGGGCTCACTCCAGCATGTTTGTCTCAGTATCGTACTGGGGAGGCCAGAACTGGACCCAGCATTCCACATGTGTTTCACTGGGACTGCACAGAGCGGAAGGATCACCTCCCTCCATCTCCTGCCAGTGCTGTTCTTGCCACAAGGGCCTTCCTCGATTTCCTTCTAACTAAAAAAACAAAAACAACCAAAAAAAATTACACTCACACACACTAAAAAAGCCCTACCCTTTTTTTGGATAGGTCTTTAAAAAACATTCCATTGTATGCAACTGTCAGGAACAATAACTTGTAAACTGTAATGAAATTAGACACAGCGTATGAATTTAGGAATTGTCCATACCCTCACTGATTGATTTTGGGCTGTGGGTGTCTATGTTTAGAGAATAATCTGCTCCACATAGCAGCTACAAACAAATGCTTGTAGGGTACCAAATGATGGTAGGATATCATATGGTTCCTAATATCTTTTCTCCTTACAGATCAGCTCTAAAACTCTAAATTCCACCTCTTTATTTTTTTTTTGGCATTGCTGCTTGATGTTATAGCTGGACAATTTTATTAATAGGATTATGTGCAGACTTCCTTTAATTTTGCTCACTTATTAATCTCAAGAGTGCCCTGTGACAGTTCGTTTAACAGGATAGTCACACTTTTCTGGTTTGCCTACTCAATCAAACTGTTCTTTATTCAAATTTGGACTTGTTGTCTTTCAGTGTATCTGGATGTCATTTCAGTCTTACGGAGAAAAGAAGGAAGAAGACAGCAATTATTTTCCTCTCCACTATTCATTATTTACATTCCTTATTATTCCTTGCCTCTCTTGTGATTTAAATGCTTTTGCATTAAAAATACTATTTTCTTTTTGAGATTTTTTGCCTGTATTAATCATTCATGTTGTCATAAGGGCTTTGTTTTTGCAAATGATGTCAGCAAAGTCATTTTATGGCATTTTAGCTTTATGCTTAATGCTTGTATATCAAAGTATATAATCAGCTATGTCTGATGATTGACTGATTACTGTTTTCTGTGTAAACATGCACGGAGGTGCTCTTTGTATTTCACCTTGACTGAAACTGTAGGCTATTTTCCTCTTGTTAAAGAACTACAAAACCCATTTGCCTGCTTTTTTGTATTTCTTACCTTTCCTAAGCAAAAGTTCTGTTCTGTTCTTCATTATTTCCTTGTTGTTTACCAGAGGGACATCAATTAAAAAGATCAGGCATTATGAAAAGTCATTATTGCTTAAAGACTTTTAAATCCGTGCTTTTGTGACTCCCTTGTTACCTATTTTCATATAAACTCTTCCAAATTTGCTAAGCTGATACAAATTGAGATAAATTAGATCATTTGTAGCCTAGTCTTTACTGCCAAATTTGAATCAGCAGTCTGTGTGCTTCCCTATACAGAGAATGGCATTGTGTGCTGGGTCCTCTTGGAGGATAAAATCTCAGATTTGCTCTCAGTCCAGACAGCTATTTTGCTTTCCCCAGCATAGCTAGCAGTCATTGCTTCCCTCATTTTCTTTCCATGATTGTCAACAATTACTTCCCATGCGCTGGTTCTCTCCAGTGCTTTCCATGCTGGCTTTCCATGCCAGCAGTTTGATCACAGTATCCCACACTCTTTGAGAAATTTTAAGAGTATACACATTTGAGCACACCCCTGCAGATGATGGTAGCAAGAATACTCTGCTTCATAGTGGGGGCAAGGTAATTCATTGAGCTCACATTTCTTGTTTACAAGGAAGGCGAGGATTCGTTCATCTTAAATGAAAATCTTGCTGAAACTTTGTTGGAAATATTACCTTGACTTATTTTGAACCAAATAATAATTTTCAATTTGATCATCTAATGAGACTCACACAGGGGAAAATATTTGTTCTTGTGTGAACTGTGGTTGGTTCAGTATTGAAATAAATGGTTGGTTCTGCAGTATTTGGGCTTTCATTTTGGACTTGATCTACATTTTCTTTTAAGAAATACATATATTGCAGAGTTCAGTTCTGCCTGTGGGACTCTTTAAAAGACTGGCATTTCTGTAATGTAAAGTGGAACTTCCCAAATTTTTATCTGAACTTTCCAAACTGCAGTGGTTTTGAATAGAATCTGCTTTCAAAAAAGCTCCTAAATTTGGCTTTGTAACAGCTGAGAAGTGTTTGAACCAGAGAAAAAGACTGTTGTACATCAAATTGTACCTGTGAAAAGTACCAAGTGTAGATTTGGAGAGCAAGGCCGGGGTTGCTCTAGAAGACCTGCAAGCTGCTGGGCATTTTTTACTATGGAAAATCAGGTATCTCCCATCTCATTTAAGAATTCTTGATAATGACAGCTCTGCAGTTGTTTACAGAGATCTGGTCCCAGACTGTGTTTGCCCAAGGCTTCGCTGACCTACTTAAATTGGTAGGCTTGGTTTTATTTGCAAGACTCGTGCCTGCTTCCAAACACCACCGATGCTTCAGGGAATAGGTATGAATGGATCATCTGTGGTTTGAAAGGTTGTTAAAGGTTGATTGATAGAAACTGTTTCATGAGATGCCTTGCAGCATGCGAGTAGCTGTTTTAAGGTAGGTGGATCGTGGTTGAGGCCACAGTTTGGAGGTGGGCAACACTTGAAGGAGTAAAGTTCTGCTGCATTAAGGATTGTTTAGCACACATACACGAAAGTATTTAAGCTCAAGATTTGGAATCATTAAATAATCAACAAAGGTCATGGAGACCAGATATTTCACCACAAGCCAGCTGTAATCCACTAGCAACATAGGCAGAGGGAGAGAAGAAGGTGAAGGAGGGATTCACATTGTGTCGCAGCTAATCTGATTTACAAAAGTGTTAGCATGGCTGCCGTACTGAAGCAGTGCTATGTGGATCACACAAATAATACACAAAATAAAACTTTATTTTAAAAGTACTTTACAAATAAAATTGTGTTTTGGTGTATTTTTATTTCTTTTCTTTCTTTTCTATTTCACGGCGTGTTTGGAGTGTTTAGGACATGACTCACACTTGCCTTCATACACAGCAACTGTGAACCTACTCTCTACTCAAGTTAGGGCTCAAGCAATGAAAAATGATCATAAGTTTTTCAGGACTGTGTAGCCCTGTACAGAGCAGAGTAATAAAATGTCACCCTACGTGATGTAAATTCTCAGCATTAACTTTTCTGGGAATACAAGTATGCAGTCATCATTTATCATCATGAGTTCAGGGGAAAATGGATAAACACCTCAGCCAAGTCACCTGAAAAATAAAAACAACTCCAAAAGCTAGGCATGGCTGATCGTACAGCTAACTTCAGTTAGCACAAGTTATGCTTTCAGAAATCAATGACTAGAACATACACCAGAAACAGGTAAGCCTCACACTAACCTTAATTCAGCCTAAAGCAGGTTGAACACCAATCTCTGATAAACTATGAGAATGCTCTTAGTTCACTGGAGCATTTGGTGGAAAGACTTAAAAGCTCTCCGTTAAATGTATAGCCAGGCATGCAAGAGAGCCCTTTGCACAGCTGGCAAAAAAACTCACCACCTAACAGAAGCAACAAAACCCGAAAACAACAGCAACAACAACACCACAAAACAAAACAAACAGAAAACAAACAAAAGCACAAACAAACAAACAAAAACCCAAGGGAAAAAAAATGAAAGTATCTTCTTTAGCCTTGTGGCTAGGACACCCAGCCAAAGTGATAAAAATAATCTCAGGGGTTTATGTATTACACTTGTGTCATACCATGAAACGAGGAGCAGACCCCGAAATCTCCCTATCTAGTTCAATGCCCTCAGTTAACTCTGGACTGCATCTTCCTGTCCATGAGCAGATCTAGTGCCTTTTGCTGCCCTGGCTGCACAGAATGCCAGCTATGAGGCATACTGAGAACACCCCACTAGCACCTAAACCTCTGGGGGAAGTTACATTTCTTTCTGTTGAGTCTGAGGACCTCCCCATCTTCTTGAAGTGAGACATCTGTGCAGTACCTTTGTACTCCTGTCACAACACTCTCCTCCCTTTCCTGCAGAGAGAGCTGCTGACACGGAATCCTGACCAAAGAAGGGAGGAACACTCAGTCTGCACTGGACTGACAGCCAATTTCTCACCACCTCCTCTTCTCTCTCCCATCCTGCTATCTTTTCCTGCAGTTGCTGTAGGCTGAGCAGTGCTTGACAGCACTCTGTCTCTCTCTTTACGTGTCCCTGTCCTTTTCTTTCTGTGGCTGACACACCACAGCAGGCAGCAGAGCTGCTGGGCTGGAGGGTGCTGTGAGGACTTCAGCAGTGTTAGGGTAACAATTGGACTCAATGACCTTAGAGGCCTTTTCCAACCTGAATTATCCTATGATTCTATGAATAATGAGAAGGAGAGGTGGGGCTCCACTACCAGTGGTAGCAGGGGAACATCCAGAAAGACTTGGAAAATACAGAAATGGTAATGGACTAGATTGTGATAGTTTCTATATTATGCTGACAGCAGCATTCAAAGAATTTCAGTGAGATCTTTTCTTCTGTAAAATGATATGCAGGATCCTCCTACAGCATGCAAGTTCTTGCTGCAGATGTACCAGCTTCACTTGGAGGTGTATTGGGCTGTGCTGAACCGACCTCAGCAGTGACATGGTGGTCAACAGGGAGAAGCTGCATGAAAATCGGTGGCATAAAGGAAATACTGTAAAATAGACTCATCTATGTTATTCAGAAATAAGAGCATTCTTGCACAGCAGCTGCTGGAAGGGAATGTGATCTGAGCAGTTCTGCTTTGGTAGCAACACTGGAACACAAACAAGACTGGAAGACTTAAGTTTTACGATGTCTGTTCACAGCATGTCAAACTGATGTAAATAGACAAAATGGGAAGACTGTCTGGCAAGAATTCATGCTTCTGAGGAGATCATCAACTGTAGATTTTGAAAACAAAATTAATGGTCAAAATGACTAAAAATTGGACACTTTGGGGGCAGAGGAAGTGTATGAAAGGGAAAAAAAAGGCAAAAAGCCCCTGTCAGTTTTTGGAGCTAGGTTGGAAGAGGGATAAATCAGATGGTTCTGAGGAAAATGAAATGCACATGTTGCATTGCTCAGAGATGATGCAAGGGAGGTATTACCATGTGCCAGTGGAGCTGAACGACCTCCAGAGCAGATGTGAGCTGATATGATCTGTGAAGATGCACTCTAAGAGTGCAGAGCAGGACTGAAAACTCCACTCTTTGCATATATGTTAGAAAACCTGGTGATAAATGCTTTCTTTCCACTGTGTCATAAAAAAGGCAAAATAAAAGCATATTACAAGGGGAAAGGCAGAGGTTGGTAGTGAGAATGAGAATTGATCTGGCATCCTGTTTGCACTCGCAGTGTGAAAACAGTCAGTGCCAGATCAATCACTTGTTCAAGCGGAGTTATGGATCTCACTGGGTGTAAAATGTAGAGTGTATATCCAGGAAGAGATCTAAACACAAGACCAATTATTTTTGCCCTCAGAGTAAAAATGACCTAAAGACCAATTTAGACTCACTGGGAAACGGGATATCACTTCCCTAGTGTTGTTGAATGGATGGCACTTAGGAATAAAAGCATGTTATTGTTAATTGGCTGCAAGTTCCTTCATTTAACAAGGACCCTCTCAGTGTACAAAATGCAATAAATTGGCCAGGCAGGACCACAGAGGAAGCTGGGAGACTGTTGGAAGGATTGGGCTGGTACAAACCCCTGGAGGTGTTTTTGTCAGTCCTGGGCACTGTAACATGGTAAATTAGTGAGATGAATGTAAGTTAGGAAGTGTGTTCATCCTCCTGCTCTGAGGAAGAGTCCATCCTCCCTAGAGTACCTTTCACCGGTGTTTGTCTGACCTTTTCCTTGAAAATCATTGATGATGGGTGTCATGCCTGGGTCTGAAGGTGTAATTGTTGGCTATACATTTTCTGATATTTTTAATCTCCAAGGATGGCAACTTTCAGCACAGTCATCCTGTGCTGGCTCCCTGTGAAGAGTATTCACCAGCCACTGAACCTCTTGAGGACTCAGATCTCTGCACTCAGCCTTAGGATGATCATTCCCACACAGGCAGTGCTTCCGAGTTTATGATCTCCACCCTGGTTCATCCCATGACCTTTGGTTCATCCCATGGAACTAGGCTGTCTTTGTAATGAAACAAATTACAAGTGTAATTATCCAGTTGTCATATGTCAAAGGAATAGACACACAGGCTGAAAGAGAAAAGATTATAAGGAAAGTAGAATTCAGCTTAACAGTGGAATACATCCCTTGTTTTGCTACTGGCCTCAGATGCAGACTGACTTCTGTTTACCCTGTTTTTAGCAGAAGACCTCTATGCTTCAGGATTAGCTGCTTGTCTCCACAGAAGAGTCATATCCATCTTTAAAATCTCTTAGATTTACAGCACTCCACACGTGGTGCATTGCAAAAGCGTTGGTTGTACATATGTTCGATTGTGTCAGTGCCCTGCAGCACATTCCCATTTTTTTATTATTAAAAAGGTACCACAGGAACAGATGTTCTCTCATGGCTTGTCTCTCAGGTCAGACTGTTCCCTCAGCTACTCTGGTGTGGGGGCACAGTGAGACTACAGCACTTCTGTCATACCTAGTAATTTGGTGACATTCAAATCCACGTTTGCCGTGTTGTGACCTGAGTGAATCTGACCCTGTCTTTTCTTTTAGTGAGTTTGGACAATGACTGGCTTTAGTCCCTTCGTGTGTGTGTGTGCGCAGGCATAAGAAAATCATAAAGTATATACACACACAATAAGTATGTATCCGAGTGAATATATAAAGAAATACATCCCAAAACACAAAAAAAAGGGCAAATTACAGTGGTAATTTGTTGTCTCAAAATAGGATTTCTTAACAGTACAATACTGTATTAACCAGGCTTTCCACATTTTTATTGTTATATTAATCCTTTCAAGTATTGCTCTTTGTTTCATACTGAATAGCAGCATGCTTATTTCATACTATGTCCCCAATTTACAGAATAATTTAAGACTTTAATCCTATTATTCCAAATGCTTGCAAGGCCTCATGGCCAGGTACCATCTGTACATTTTCCAAACGTAACCACTCCTGTAATGCAACCAATTCAAAGTAAACCTGGCATAGAAGTGGATCCATGGTCAGTCTTTCAGGATCTGGTGAAAAATGTTCTCCTCATTTTATCAGTGAATTACTTAGAGCAACTCACTGGTGAGGCCTTTTTTGAGCAGCTATGCAGGTAACACATGGCAGTTTCACTTAGACAAAATTACATGGGGTTTGGTTATAAAAAAGTAATCTATATTTGGGGTTTCGTTGTAAGAAAGTAATCTAGATTAACAACAGAAACCTTAGTAAAGTCAGAGTATCCCAAAAGACGTACCCCTTCTGACCCACCAGATCCTGTCAGAGAAATGAGATAAGGCACACAGTTTATCCTTTTCATCTCTCTGTTGGTTGTCCATCCCAGCCTCAACCTTCAGGCCAGTGTCTGTCACACTGCTCATGGTCCACTGTAAGTGGAATGGGGCCAGTCCATGGTTGGCAGCTGGTCCTTAAGGGGCCGTATTTTTTGTTGTCCTCTTCCCCAGCATCCAGCCTGCCAGGTCTCACCCCAGTTCTGCCTGCTCTGTGAGCATGTCTAAGGAGAGAAAAAGGGTCGGGAGCGCTATTCCAGCGCTTGTCAGTTGCTGTGCCGTCATTTGTTCTTGTGTGTCAAGATGGATGAAACTTTAACTAATTGTTCTTGGTTGCCCAGGTTCTCTTTGTTTAACCTCACAGGGGCTATATTTACCTTCCTCTTGATCACTTCAACCTGTCTTGAATCCACAAGTTCTTGAAGACCATGAGGATTACAGAGTCTGCTTTGTCTCAACTCTTCAGTACCTTAGCAGGAATTTCTTTGAGGAATGCGGACAAGAATTCATCTAAACTATTTAAGTGTTATTTCTTTATTCTGTTCCTCACCTAGCTTCTGTTTCTGTCTCCTTCGAAAACTATTGCTCTAGGTAGCTGATCACACATAATAGTATTTATGAAAACTATGCAAGAGATTTTTCATACAACTTTGTACCACTAATTGTTGCTCTCCTCTGATTTGAATAATCAGCCTGTATATTCTGTTGTCTTTTTCACACTTCTATTTTATTTCTAAATCTTTTTCTATTTTCCTTTTATGTCCTTTGCTCCTTGTAAAATGACTTTTTCTGATTTTATCCCTGCATGCCTTTCTGCTTCCTTAATACTGGTGTGATCAAATAGAGTGGTAGGTTCTTGCCTGTAGTGCTAGAACTAGAGTTTTGCTTCCTATTACTGTAGGCAAATATGGAAGTCCAGAGCTAAAATCCCATCTCTGCAAGATGTTGAAATGGAAATCTTGAGCGCTGACATTTTCTCTGAACATCCCAATGAGTGTGGTCTTTAACACTTAAAGAAAACTGGAACTTTTTTGATTTCCTACAAATACAGTGTGGGCTTATCATACTGCAGTAGAGACGGAAAAAAACTTTCATGAATAATCTTGAAAATTTGCCCATTTAAATACCAACTGAAATAATCTTTACATTATAATTTTGTTAGAGTTGCTGTGAGTTTGTTACCTTTCCAAAACACACAGGTATAGCACAGCTGAGATGTAGCCAACCTGCAGTGAAGGGCAATAGCCAGGCAGGCTGTTGACAAGACAGAGAAAATGTTGGTGAAGGACAGTGGGGTAATCCTTCTTTTCATGAGAGAAGTGTCACTCATTCTTTAATATCCTTGCAGAGCAGACAAAGCCTCGTTTTTTACAGTCTCATATTACCATAATGGCTCTCTGTTACACACTGAGGAGTCGCTAACAAGGCTACCCTCTGCTCTTTCTTTATAATTACTTCCAGGTTAATGCATCACGTTTCATTCGGGTTCATTTGCCCCAGCCATGTTTTTCCCTTCTGGATGCCCATTCTGGCCTCTCGGTGCCTCAGAACCCGACAATATGAATATCAGTCTCAAAGCAGAGACATCTTTCTGCCTCAGACAACTCCATAATTTACATTTAAATTTATTTAATTTCCCAGACTCTGCAAGTTACAGAGCTGGGAACATTCTGGCCTGCAAAACCTTTTTCAAATAGCTGAAGCTGCAGTCTTATCCTCTTTTTAAACCATCAGACACCAGGTGCTGACCCAGACCCATTAACCAATTACTCACACGTCATACAATTAATCTTTCATTGCAATTCAATCAAGTTCATTCCGATCTCCATATTATTCTTTACAATCCCACTGTGCAAAACCTCACACTTTTGTCACTGTTCATTTTGCCCTGGTTTGCACTGCTTCAGGCTGGGAAGTGAAGTGACTGTAAATGTAATTTATAGAATCATTGGCTGTATAGAAACTCTTTTCAGTCTGACCTGATGCGACAGGTCATAATTGTTTCTTTGGAACCACTCTGGTTTGTCAAGTAGACAGGCTTCTTTCTTTAAATATCCAAAATAACAGATTTGATTGAGCAGGATTAGATGGTGTTCAGAGCTCTATAGCTGTCTTATCCTTTTGTTTCCCACAAACCCTTTTTCATGCAGCCGTATGGTCATACTGAGCTTTGGAAAGAAAGGAATTCTAGCAGGGAAAACTTAGGTATGGAAATTGAAATCTCCACCCTCACCTTCACCTATTTGAAATGAATTCAGTAAAAGCCTTTGCAGTGCTTGGGGTGCAGCACCACGTGCTGCATCTTGTGACAGAAACAGACCTCTGTTCCCATTTCCCTCCCAGTATCCCCATGCCAGGGACAGGGCTCGCATTAGCATCACATCTGCTGAGCACAGGGCACTCAAATATGGTGGTTCCAGAGAAAGAATAGCAATGTGGGACACACATCTGGGGGTCATCTGCACCAGCAGATCAGCTTAGGTGTCAGAGGATTATTCTGACTACCGTACCATGAAGGAGGAGGCGGATGAAAGCCCTGTTTTCTTAGATGGACAAAAAAGCAAGAGGGCAAGGAGAGACTGTTTACTTAATCCATCACCCTGCCATATGCCAAGTTCAGCTCTAATTATGGAAATCCTGATGGATGATCCACTAAGCAGTTAAAAGATGTCCAGTGTGGGGACTGCACACCCTCTGCAGTGAGGGGTGGGTGTGATGGTACCAGGATGTACGGTGGAATCATTGCCCTTCTCCATATGGCTAGGAATCCTCTTTTATTGTCTGTCTGAAGCACTGTCACTTCAGTTTGTCTGTGACTTTTGTCCTGACCATCAAAGGTTTGAAGAACAGAATAGTCCTCTTTGTGATCATTTTCCGCACATTATTTTATATCCCGCCTCATTTTTGTTTAGGTAAACAACCCCAAATCTTTCAATCTTTCCTTCTAGGTAGGCTTTGCTAGATCTCTGATTATTGTCCTCTCTCTTCTTAGGATTTGTGCCTGGATTTATTATTGAAATGCAGTGCTGGAAAACTGGACACAGTTTTCCCAGGATGGTTTAACAGGACTGGAGAAAATGAGTTGGTTGCTTTAAAAGTGTGCCATGCTCTACAAGTATCTATAATCCCCAATAGGGTGATGACCTTTTTTCTGAGGCAGTGTGATGACTCAAGTTCACGTGTGCTTGCTTTGGTTCTACAAAAACCCTCACCACGTTTTTCAACATTGCTACACTTACAGCAGTTTTCTCTATTTGCACAACAGATTACTTCTGCCTACAACAAAATACATTTTTCTAACCAGCTTTGTAACCATTTTGGACTGTTTTTTCATGGTCATGTTTTTCTGCAAGAAAGCTCCAGAGCATGGTGTGAAATGCCATGTGGAATCCAGGGAAAATGACATTCTAAGGTGGTGCTGTAACCCTCTTTTCTGTTAGGCATCATGATTGCTGTTTCCTATCCTGATCTCTGATCCCTCCTGACCCCTTAGGAGTTCTCAAGGATGGTCACTGTATGAACAGGAATAAAACTCCTAAGACTCAACTGATGTGAAAGATTTTAGCTTCTTTATGCCTTAAATGCTTCCTAACCTATATTTCTCTGCTAAAAAAATATGGCATTGTCCCTTGCTCGCACTCATGAAATGGCAGCCACGTGATCAGTTTCTCTTCTCAGCAAAGGCATGCAAGAAAGTTAAAGAGCTCTCCTGAAGCTGTCTCTTGATTGCTTTCCCTCTCCATTGAATATCAGACCAATAACTTTTCTAAATCTTGGTGGTAACCTCAGAGTTCTTACAAACCATTTTTTTGCTATCTTCTTTTTTTTTTCTGTGTCTTTGAACGTTTTTCTTTTTGCTGTTTGAAACCTGACTTACGTTTGTCCCATTGTGAAACCTTTCTGACTCTCAAATCCAACTTACTCATATTTGTATCCGACAACCTTTTCCTGTACAGATAGGTACCTATTCTCAGGTTTTGTTTGTTTCATTTTGGTGGGATATTTTCTTAGGAAATGCCATCTTTAACACTTATTTACTTTGGATCAGAATCACAGATGATTTTACCATGTGTTATGATCAAATTATTATTAAGGTTCCTTGGAAATTCCTCTGCCTGAATTAAGGTGCAAACAAGACCATATGCCAGTGACAATAATATGGGTTTTATTGTATAGTAAATGCGAGAGAAAGAGAAAAGAAAAGGAGAAAGAAAGAAGTAGAAAATAGGTGAGGGGGACAGAAAGAGAGTGACAGGAACGCAATAAGGAAAATGTCACCACTCTGTGGATCTCAACGATGTTCGTTGATCCTCTCCAGCAGGTCGTCTTGGTGGTGAAGGTCCCCCTCAAAAAGCATAGAATCCGATGGGTTTATATACCCTCGAGCCAGGTGGCAATGTCCAGGCATGTCCCCCTGGGGGAGGGGGCAGTCCCTCACAGCAGACTGGATCTGTTGCATCGCAGGCAGTCCTGTGGCACCAGGCCTCTCACGTGAGAGTCCCGTGGATGTGGCCTGTGGGGCTGGGGGTGCCACAGCTGGGCCAGTTTGTGTAAGGGAGGATGGGTGTTCAGTGCCTCTGACCAGAGGTTACACCTGAAACCTCCCCACCCCTGCCTCGCTTAGGGGGGAGTCTGCCTAAACCTGGCTTCTGTGAGCTGTGCTCTGCCCCCACCCCAAACTCAGCTGGGGATGATGGAACAATGGGTTTCCCTTTATC